>JAQQBR010001831.1:8612056-8630740 GCA_030347285.1 Microctonus hyperodae
CTTTTTCATATGGTTTTAAATATGGATCTCTTGCAAGTAAAGTATCAATAGCAGGTACTTCAACTTTTGATGGATCTATTTGTGACCATTCACCACCCATTTTCCAATAATATATAATAACAACAAATATTTACTCAATGAAAATTAAATTCATAAGAACATATGTAACTGCGAGTATTATTCCATGTGATATTTGGACCGGCTAAAAAAATCATGAATGACATGTGAAGGTCATCGTCACTTCAAATAAACACAGAAACATTATGTCATATATATATATATTATTTTATTATTATATAAAGACTTCGGGTATTTTCGGCTATTTATTAAGTGAATATACATACACTAGTGTGTGTGTGTGTGTGTCTGTAAAATATTGAAGGTTAGAATCCCCATATAAATTTGCGCGCGACTTTCTGCTCCAGAACACTTGAAAATTAATATTAATTAATTAATTACAGCATTTTTAATATTTTATTTTTTATCATCTGATTGTTAATTATTTTCAGCACTCTGAAGTTCATTTCTGAAACTTATTCATTTATTATTATCAGTATTTTTGAAAAATTTTTATATGAAAATTTACCGCATTGAATTACAAATTAAGCTTTATTCAAGTTCATTAGATATATGTACATTATTATAGATAATACTAATAACTTTATCATACTTTAATATTTTACAAACTTTTTTGCAATAGTATATATATGTATATATATTATATAACACTTATGTTCATTTAAATTGTCGATATATCGTCGCATATGTTAATGATTCGATTTTGATACAAAGCGCAAACTCGTTTTAACAATAAAACAATTTTTTTTTTGCATACTCAATTGTAGCTCTCAGTTTTTGTAGAATAATTGTATGTAGTTCAAGACAATGTATATATAATTGAATTTTGAAAAATATTTCTAATTTAGAATTCATGGATTCATCATTACAATTAAAGTTTTGAGAATGTATGGTAAAAAATAATTGTAATTTATAAATCCGAAAGTGAATAATAAAATTTTGATGTATAACATACATTTCAATAAAATACGTAACTTAATTTCTCATATATATTTTAGCTTGACCAGTCAATCAAATATAGCTATAAAATTCGTTTTTACACTATAATATAAGCGTAAAAATATATAAATGCTCTCTACATACAATACGCATAATTAATAAATTGATAATCATTTGCATTTATGGTTTATAGTAGTTTTCTAACACTCTTAATAAAGTTTAATAATTATTACATTTTTCAGCATAGCACTATACTAAATTATTCATTAAAAGAAAATGTACACCGAAACAATAAAAATTTTCAATGAAAAAATTGAATAGACACGCTATTATTTATTTATATTCAAAGTGAATTAATTATATGAATAATTAATACCTGGATATTACAATAACTTGGACATGAATACAATAAATTGACTAAGGCCTCTTTGATTTTCAAATCGTTTATATATTATATATGCTGTTAATGATTATTGAATCATGAAATATCCTATTTTAAATCGATTTATATATCTCCATTTGCAATAATTACATTCGCTTTTGAATTTCAATTATTTATGAAATTCGAATTTTACTCATATTCACAAAATAAACAAACAATAAATCACACAATCGCCTACGATTTTATCGTGCAGATTTCTAACAATAACAGCAGTCGTATTATCATTAATAATATTAGTAGTTGCAATAGCTGTATTAAAATTTTTCCGATGACAAATTTGTTATTTAATTCAATCAAGTTTGTAAAAATAAAAAGTGAAATATCACGCAGAATAATTAAACTCAAATTTATACATTTCAGTTTAATGTATATTACTATTACTTCAACTACTCCTTTTATATTGTGTGAAATACAATAATGCTCCTTGTTTAATTTATAAGAGCTAAATGCCTAGGTCAAACGCCATTCGATGATGGTGGGCTGTCGACTGGTGGCCGCAATAAATCATGATATTGCATCAAAGCTTCTCTTAATGAGCGTGAAACTTGTGGTGAAGCTGTTGCTAAATTGCATTCCACTAAACATGGATATAATTCTATAAGTTGTAGCCAAACAGATTTTTCAACTTTATTTGCTGGTGCTTTTTTCAATGATACTACTAACGTTGCTACGGCTTTTAATACAAATGATATTTCAGATAATCGATATCTTGGTAATGGACATTTACCACTTCGTCGTTCGTCTTCGATGTAACGCCATAATACTTCTTGGAATCTGTGAAGTAATGCAGTAACTGCTAATCGTCCAGCTATTCCACCTTCATTACATTCTTTATTATTATCAAGTGTTAAATCAGAAACATTATTCAATCCGTCAAGTAATGAAAATTGTAATAGGGTTTCAAAGCATGTTTTTGCAAATTCTTCCCGTAATTTTGTCTCACCGCCATTCATCTCAATATGTGATGATGACGTCGCTGAATGTATAGATCCCTTATTTAAAAGCATAACAACACGCAATATAAATTCATGCGGTATATGCTGTGAATGTGGCAGTACTTCATCACGTAATAGCTCCATTACTTGACAATCTACGGCTTCGTCAGCCTGAATTTCCTCCATATTTCTTTCTACTTTCATCATTGCACTCTTTGGAAATAAAAATTCGTCCATAGTATCGGCGAGTACAGGCCACATACTTTGGAATTTGTCAGGATGTATTCTTGCTAATGGTAAACCTATATGAAGAACAGCGAGTAAACTTGTTACAGCTAATTTCCATGTGGTTGATGATGGACAAGCATATTTCATTGATAATGGAACGCGCAATGCTTCTATTACGTGTTTCAAAATTTCTTCATCGATTACAACTTGTTCCGATGCAGTTTTTTGATATAAATTCACTACCATTGTAAGAGCTTTTTCACCAAAAGGAACATAATTCATTGTTATCCAATCGGATGATGATCCACGCGCTTGTATTAAATTTTTCGCAGTCACTTTTCCATAAGTTGGTGCATAACATGCCAGCTTTGAAAAATTAAGTAACTGCAAAAATATCATACCTATCATCATTCGAAGATTATCAGCACCATTGAGTAGTGCTTCTTTTTGTAAAAGCTCCATTGAATGTAGAACACCGTCTTGTAGTTGCGTTAATACAACGTCTGGCACCGTTGGTAATATATATGGTGTTGATTCGCCATGTACAGGTACTTCTATTACATTTTTCAATACTGTACATAAATTCTTTAAATCCGTACTAGTAAAGTTAGTTCGTATATGTTGGAATAATGCTGGAAATATATGTACAAGTGCGGCCAAAAATGCTTGTGAGGGTACATATTGCTCTTCGATATCATCATCTTGTGACAGTTGTGCAGACGGTGATGGTGACAGTGGGTTAGCACTTTCCATACCGATATTTAACCATACTCGCCACGCTACCATCCACAATGCTTCTGGCTCGCCTGTTGGCATACCGCTTTCAGCGGTATCACCGCCACCATTCTTTTGAAGATACAAAATTTCTTGAAACGATTTTAATGCTGCTAATGAAACTTCATTATTTTTACTCAACGCTGAATGCTCAATAAATTCAAGTAAAAGTGACCATGCACGTGGAAAATCGCCCAACATCTGTAATAATTGTCGTTTTGTATTAAAAACTCTTGCTACACCGCTTAATGTCAATACTTGAGTTTCAGCCCATTGTTTTTGCGCAGTATTTCTGCTGTGATGTATCAAAATATTTCCGCTTGTATCAACTTTTTCGTTGCTCGCTGAACTTGAAAGATTTCGTACTTTGTCAAGTAATGGAAACAGCACCTGCCAAAGTACTGCTTGCCATGTTGGTTGATGTAATAATCCACCATGAGCAGATATTGTAGAAAATAATGTTTGACTAGCTGATTTACGAACAGCAGGTCGTGAATCCACACAAAGATCACCTAATCTTGCATAAAGACACATCCATAATTTATCAAATGGCGGCATATTTGTTGTTCCAGGAAAATCTGGAAATATTGAGCCAGTTTCTCGGTCATTTTTCAATGACATACACAACTTTTCTTCATTCTGATAAAAATAATCACTTAAATTCCACATTAAACCAACAGCTGTAAGTGAAATATTGAGCTCTTGTGTTTGAGAACCAAATTTAGCGGCTGTATCAACGCACAGCGGAAGACATCGCCATGTCATTACTGGTAAAAAATCAGTAACAACTAATTGAAGACATTGGAATGCTATACGGACTAAATTTTCACCATGATGATCAGACACCGCTCCAATTATGCCAAGTACTAATGGCCAACCATGAAATAGTGTTTCTCCACCACCTTGAAGCACTTGTAAGACGCACTCCAATTGACGTCGTCGTACATCCGCGTGTCGTACTGTTGATAATTCCGCTAATGGACCCAATAATAGTGTCTGAAGTTTTTGATTATCACGAAGAGGCTGCGGATATTTATGTTGTAATGCTGCTTTAACCAAATATGTAATTGCTTCAACACCCCATTCACGCATTCTTATGTGTGGATGCTGACAAACTTCCAAAAGATGATTAGTCAATGGCCGCCATAAAACTTCGACACGCGGTAAATTCACAATTCCCGTTTCCAAAAGTTTCGCTACAGCAAATAATGATGGTTCTCTATTGGAATACGCAAGCTCCATAGCTTCCTGACTGAGTTTACACAGTGCATCAATTAAATGATGCAACGCAACATCATCAAGATATTGACTACTTTCAAATAATCGACTGAGCATTGCACTCAATACTGGTAAATCTGCCATTACTGCAGTGGTAAGAACTGCATTTGAATCCGTTGCCGTTCTACCGGCTTTCAATGAGCCACCAGTGGAAGGTTTCAATCCAAGTATCCAAACCAAATGCTGAAGAGTCGTAAGTACAAGATGCCAAGCACTACCCAGAATGCTACCATGACAATGAGCAAGCATGAGTAATGCTCGCATGCATTGCAAATTTTTTGCTGTCAACATAACTGGGCCCTGTTGTGCGCCAATCGGCAATGATGCCGTTGGAAGCGGTGTGCCAACGGCCACAACTTGCTGTCGATAATCCGACTCGCCCATAGTTGATGGATTATATTGACTTGGCTCTTGAGGTCGAGCAGTTGGAATACCCTGTGGTGCGCTATTCAATACTGTGAGTGCATAGTGAGGTGGCAATGAAGCTTTACAGATGGCTGTTATGAATGCATCACGTGGCGTTTGTAAATCTAGTAAACCGCAGAGAGATGCGAATGTTTGAATAGCCTTTAATACACTTTCTGTTGCTGATTCATCAGTGCTTGCATCTACAAGAGGACTCAATGCAGCTAATAATCCGCACCAACTTGAATTTATCAATTGTATATGAAGTTTTCGTTCATTTTCTGTTGGTTCATAGTGACTTTCATTACTTTGCTCTTTGGCACCAACAATCGCAAGAGAAATTGAAATTATTATGTCTAATAAACATGCATAAGCGATACTTATGCCATAACCATCTGGTATCTGTGGTGGCTCTATTTTATCTAACATTTCTAAGTAAATTGGCTTGGCCTGGCCACTTGGAAATGTCGCGACAACTGGTAACCACACTCCACGTGAGTAGAATCCCGGTTGTGGTGTTACACCAGGACCAACTGGCATGCCAGCTAATAAAGTCGGTGCTGTACCTTGAGCAGTAGACACCGCTGCTGCTGTGTGATTAATATTACAAAATATCTCATTATTAATAAATTAAATCATTGATATTATTGTTGTTATAGAGGATATTTATGAAACTAAATGAACAATACCTCCAGAAACTTGACTTGTCACTTGTGAATTAACAAATAAACTGTGAACGTATACGCCTAAACTATTGACAATATCTTGAAAAATATTTGTTGTATGTTGTTTCAAGTCATAACACTCGCAAAAATTGGTAAGAAGATCAGTTTGAACTGTCATTTTATGTAATACCTCTAATGCCAATGCTCGTTGCCACGCTGGTTTATCAGGATCGAGAAATTTAACGATTAATGACAGAAATATTTCACATTCAGTCACCTGAAATAATTAATTATTCAATATATTATTTCTTTGAAATAAAGCATTAATTACAATCCGCAAAAATGTGTCTCTATGATTCATATACTCACCAATAACGAATGATATTTTTGTATCAATATTGAAACGACTCTCAACAATCGCATGCTGATTGGAAAGTATGGTTTATCAAGAGGTGTGGCTTGCTGCACTGATGCAGGGACTGAATTACGATACTTAATATTAGGTGAAAATAATTTAATTACTAGTGCACACACTCGTTCTTTTAGAAGAAAGCTGAATTCCGGATGTTTAAAAAATACTGATGAAAAATTCGTCAGCACAGATTCTAATAATTCTAGACCAAAAGTTCTTGTCATTTCCGTGATACCAATCAGCCAGTAAGGTTGATCGGCATTTACCAATTGTACTAAATCTTGAAACATAAGAAATGCATCGGCAGCACAAGGTGCAAGACCTTTTGGTGCTTGACCCATACATACTTTCAGCTCTTCAAGTGCAGATTTTTCTGGTTCTAATTGATTCGGATTTCCTTCATCTTCAGCAATTACTCTTTCAAATACTAAAGATACTAATTGACGTACAGTCGCGCCAGCTGTATTAATTGTTGTAGAATCTTTTGTAAAATGAAGTCTAAAGCATAAGACGAGATTTCTCGATAGCGTTTCGCCATGAACAATTGTATTGCTTGTAAGAAGAAGAGTAACAGTCTGCAATACTTTAACTTCTTCCATACCCAACTCCATGAGCATCCATAAAGTGTCTGTAATATAACGTGCACCTTTTTGATCTACAGCCTGTTGAGTAATGATCCTTTGCATCATCCCTAAGCAAAACTGAAACCAATTAAAAGAATTTTACATTTTTAATATTAAATACCAAATTACATCAAAGCAGCAAACAATAACCCAATTGAAAAAAATAACTAAACCTTTATTATTTTCACATCTTTGCTTTCGCATCCTTGAACAAGTGGATAAAGAATTTGATTGACAATATGGTAAATAGAAGTCCCAGGATTATTTCCAACTGCTCTTAGCTTTCCAATACCTTCCTCACAAGACTAGAAAAAAAACAATAACAATAAAAATATAAATTAAATATGATATATGATGAAATTTTGTCCGTATTGTTATATCAAATGGCTGTTATATCAAATGATATTTTTGATAAATAATTATACAAGACCGTATATACCTTCACATACTCATACATATATGCATGTAAATATGCATATATAAATACTTACTTCCTTTATTTGTGGATACTTTTTTTTAGTTTCAGCACAAAGGGTTTTCAAATCACTTTGCAATGATTCTAAAAATTTAGTATTATTTTCCGGGCTATACCCGCTCGTCGTGCTTGTCATTGTACCTGCAATGTCAATAAATTCAATGAGTATATTGGTAATAATTGTCAATCTTTTACATTAATTAAAGTTATTTTACCAATATTTTATTTATACAGGCAAGTTGGTGTTACTCCATGATTCTATTAAATTTAATGTTTACACCAAAATAGTGTTTACGAAAATGACGATCTGACAAATAATGAGATGAGCTGGCAGGACGACGATTACAGGCTACTCAGAGGCTTGTGTACATGTATTTATATTTCACAATTTACGTCGGTACATATGTGCCGGTGTATGTGTGTGTTATATATAAAAGAAAATACGTGTGTGTACACACCCACTGCTATTTCACCGACAGATGTCTCCAATGATTCCACATTCTCAAATTGTAGTAGTAGAGAGAGTAAAGTCGTAGAGAGAAAAATTGGTTGTAGGGAAAATTCTCATACGACTTTACAACTGCTGCCATCATTGGCATTTTCCTCAACATTTAATATTGAATATGTATGTTTAGACTTGCTATTTCTCTGTGAAACGTGCAAATGTCATTACAAAATACAAAAGTTGTATAAATATTAAACAAACTTATATCAATATTTTGTATATTAAAAATGCAGAAATAAAATTCTTTGTGGTAATTATGATAAAAATTTTTTATTATAATTAAGTATGTTTTTTTTTGGAATTTATATTATATATTATATATAATTTGTAATTTTTGAATGTTTAATTTGCATATTGTTTTATTTATTTATATAATATTTTATTATATGTCGTTATAGGAACCATATTAGGAAATTCAAACTTATCTAGTTATTTGGATTATTATTTGTTTATATAAAAAAAAATGTCAGTTGATCGAATTCAGTATTCAGAAAAATATTGTGATGATAAGTACGAGTATAGGTTAGTTGTAAACACTCAAGTGTTTGTGTTTATTTGTTTGAATATTGACAAATATTCTATGTATATGAAGTTTCATGAAATTGAAATTAACGATTTTGATGATTTCAGGCATGTCATTTTGTCAGCTGATATGGCTAAGCACGTGCCAAAATCACATTTAATGACAGAAACTGAATGGCGAAACCTTGAAGTACAACAAAGTCCTGGTTGGGTTCATTACATGATGCATGGTCCAGGTATAATAAATAAACAAATAAACATCAACTTATAATTATTTAATCACAACAATTTAATTTTCCTGTAAATTTTAGAGCCACATGTTCTTCTATTTCGGCGACCAAGAACAGACATTCCAGTAATTATAAGAAATGGCAGCAACATTATTCAACAATCAGAATACCGTGCAACGCGCTGTAATTAATATTAAGACAAAAAAAAAATTTATAACTTTCATTAAAAATTAAAAATATGAATAAATTGTTGCATTTGGAAATAACCAAAATAGGAGGCAAAAATATTTATTGGATACATTTTATCGTCCTTATTTTAATTACTCATAATAAACACAATCTGTACCATACACAGCATGAAGATCGTGAAAAACTAGGTATAATCTTTTGATTACTCTTAACCATAATAAGATAAAATCCAATATTATAATTAATATTTATGAAGAAAAGGGCAAATTAATATTTTGTAATGTAGACAGTTTATTTTTTACCGCGCAAGCTGAGTAATTAATGCAGCACACATCTCAAAAAATTCCATTGTATGATGGCCCGGTGATTGTATTGGTAAAACGAATTCTAAAATTAAATTGAAGAATATATTCAATATTCTGATAATATATTATGAATTTTATTATAGTAAATGTTATAGTGTATACCTTTCTTATGATCGTCCGTCTCTTCGTTTGGTAACGATTTAAAATCAAGAAGAAAACTCCTATTATCAACTTGATACAATTGTAATGACATCTTGCAATATTTATTATTGATCCGATTCTTATGACGCACTCTGGCACTATAAGCGTTAATTACTTTCCATTCCTGAAATAATTTTCAATATTATTACGTTGTAAATATTATGATTGATAATTATAGAAGAAAATTTTCCAGTATTACTTACGTAATTGAGAGATTTCATGGCGCGATAAACTTCATGCATAATGTCATGTGGCTTGGATTGTGATCTTATTCCTAAATGCCATTTGGCTTTGGTCCGGGGATTATGCGACGATGAAGTTGATGATGCATCTGAACTTGATGTTTTTGCAGTTGATGATGATGCTGCTTTTGATGTAGATGCACTTGATGATGCAGCATTTGATTGAGAAACTGCAGGCTCTTGGCGCTCTCTATATGCTAAAGTAAATAAATAAACCAATCAATAAAATATATAATACATTTCGGATTTAGATAATTTTTATAATTGTTTATATTTATTGAAGATATATTTTTATTTTATTGAAGAAAATTAAAACTTACGTGCAATTCTTTCAGGATGAGGTCTCATTGGACTACTAGTCGTTTCATTTGGACTAATAGCAACTGGAGGCGGACTGGAAGCCACATAGAAATCCTTAAATTCTGCTTTAGCAGCTTCATCAGCAATTCGTTTATTATCAATTATTAAATGATAAGCAATGGCTAATTGGTCATGGGGATCGCCATTAAGCAAAGCCAAATGTACTTCTGCTTCATCAACATTGAATTTCTCACATACAACTTGTATAGCGTCAGTATCAACGACGGATGAATCTTTTTCGATTGGCGATGGAAATAAGTATGATGGTAAATCTCTATGGAACCATTCATGGTTTCTAAAAAAATAAATTGATTTAAATAAAACTTTTTTTTTTTTTGGTATATTATTATTTTTATGATGATAAATTATTTGCATTACTTTATATCCTGAATTGTGGCACGTTGCATCGGGTCGACATGCATCATATGACAGAGAAGATTAACCACAGATCTATTTAAGTATTCGGGAATCGGAAAAATACCATCTGCAATAACATTTAAATTTAGATAACAATTTATCCTTTTTATATTTCATATATTAACTAATTATATATTTCCACTTACGCTTGATTTTTCGGAATAGACTAGGAACATGTTCATCATCGAATGGTAGTGTACCACACAACAATGCATATAAAATTACTCCACAGGACCAGATATCAACTTCAGGCCCGGCGTATAATTTTCCAGAAATGACTTCTGGTGCCGCATAATTGGGTGATCCACAAGAGGTACGTAAAAATTCACCATCCATCATCATATTCGAAAGACCTATTTAAAGTACAAATGAATTTTTATTATTTCATCAATTAATATATCTGGAATTTTAAAATCAAAAGTTAAATTATCAGGATTAATTAATGTACCGAAATCTGCTATTTTCACGTGAAGATTGTGATCGAGTAACAAATTTTCTGGTTTCAGATCACGATGGACAATCATGTGTCTATGGCAATAATCGACACCAGAAATAATTTGTTGGAAGAACCTTCGCGCCTCGTATTCTTTCAATTTTCCATGCTTCACAATATACTCAAATAATTCTCCGCCAGATACATATTCCATGATCATAAATATATCAGTCGGTGTACTGATAACTTGATACCTTGAAAAACAAAGCAAAAAGAAAAACAAATAATTGATCAAAGTATAAATTACGTAAACACACGATGTTTAAATTGTGTTAAAATTTTTGTTTACAATTTGATGATATGAGGATGCCGAAATAGTTTAAGATTTTGTATTTCCCTTCGAATTTTCCCAACGACATCTAAACTTTTAATTTTTTGGCGATTCAAAATCTTTACTGCCACTTTATGCTTCGTTAGCATATGCTCTCCAACTATAAAAAAAAAATTAACATTCATAAATTTACATTGGCATTTAGTTACATAATTCTTCATAAGAAATAAATAATCACTTTTGACTTTTCCAAATGTTCCGACCCCAAGTGTTTGTCCTAATGTATAATGGCCAATTTTAACAATTGGTTGTTGTTGACTTCCTTGAATTTTGTCAGTCATTATCGTAGCTTCTAAAAAAATTCCATTATCTTTATAATAAAACTTATTAATTTTATGTAAAACTAAATTATATACATTTATCATACCTTATTTCTGTGCTTTATTCAGGAAAATATTAATTAATCATCCGTCGTAGTGACCCATCGAAGAACTGGAAATGTAATAATAAGTCAGTACAGTTGAGAACGGATCACGCCACTGATAATTTCAATTATATAGTCAATATGTACTACGTTTGAACACCTACTTTTCAAATCCATGTTTATTTTATAACAACTCAATATTTTCATTATAGCAATGTATATTTACATTGTTGCCATCGATAGATGACTCATTATTACAATTTGAAATTTACGTATATTTAATATTTGATAAATAAAATGGTTTATTATGAGCAAGTAAAATTATATTGAAATATTATTTTATTATGACCATTTCTCAATGTCAGCACAACATGTACTTAAGAATTTGAGTGTATATATATATATATATAGCAGAACAATATCAATTATTATTATTATTGCTTATTGTTATTATTATTACTTTAATGACTATTCTGTGTGTTTATCATCTCTGTGGATAGAGAGGCATCGATTAGAAAATATTCAAGGCATAATACTCTAATTAACAAAAATATATATTGAACTTTTTTTTTTTGACATATAGAGGCGTGGCTTGCAAGTAATATGGCGGTTATAAATGGCGGGAGAGGGAGTATTTAAGTGTATATTTCACATAATTGAACTTTGTGTTAAGTCATATTTTTATTTTTAAAATGTTTAATTTAAAAATAATTAACTTTATGTTATATTGAGCTTTGATTTAATGTTGAATAAAGTTTTATGAACTTCATAAGTATTTATGAAGTTGAATGGTTTTCATTGAATGGTTCCATCTATTGCCACCAGGTGTCCATATGTTATATATATTATAGCGAAATATCAAATTCCAAAAAAAAAAAAAAGAAAAAACTCTCTTGCTACCACACACGCACCATCGTTGGATTATTTGCACTGTCAGTGAAAAGAAAACATGCGATCCTTATGAAAAAAAATGTGTGCATATTTATGTTATATATACATCATTATATATAATAATAATAATAATATAAAAATATTTTTGTAGAATTATTAACGATCATCAATGTAAATTAATTAATCAATTGAATATATATATATTTATATGCATATGATAATGAGAGAAAAAATAGAAATTGGTAACAACAATAATTAAATTATTGATTGAAAATTATTAATATATTGATAAACTAAATTTTTCAATTGTTCTTTTTTTTTCAGGAATCATCCCTGATGATTGTAATCATGAGGGAACGATTATTCAAATTGCAAATCGTTTAGATGATTTGCGATTGGCAGCCTCACATATTTTTCAGGATATTGATAATAAACTTGTTACATATAGTAAAAGATTATCAGGAGTAAAAGAAAAAGCTAATAAACTTCAAGATCAATTGATTTATTTGCAAGATAATATGAGTTTAAAGGCAATAAAAATGTACTCGGATGCAAAATATCCAGCATATTGTACATATCAAGAGTATAAAACCATGATGAGCATTCCAACGAAAGATGAAGATTCAGTTGATGTGCCAACATCGAATATTCCATCTGAAAAGCCATTAGTCAATAATTCAACAGAATCTACAATAAAAGTTGAACATTATGCTACAGAATTGAATTTGAAAGAGAAATTACAATTTTATTATGTTATGAGTAAGCCACTAATTAAAAATGATTCATCATTAACATCTAAATCACTTCCCAATCATGTATCATCCGTTAGTGCATTGTCATTTGGTAAAGATGATGTACCTGATAGACTGTCGCATATTTTCCAATCAAATATTAATAATACTAAACAAATGGAAGATGCGCCAGATTCAATTGTCCAACCATGGCACTCGTCAGATTTCGAATCGCCATCGTATTTATATGCACCAACATTAGGCGAGGTTTGATTATCCATTACATTTAATTTTTCCTAAAATATTATGAAGAATAAAAATTATCTACTGAATGAATTTTCTTTATGTTCGGCAGGTTCCTCAAATTGATGTACCAGCAATACTTCCAGACCTTCCTGGAATAGTTGACGATGAAAAATTCGTACTTGATCTTAGTTTTCAAAATCCAATTAATCCATCATCAGCAGTTACATCACCGACTTCTCGAGTTGATTTTCCTAATGCAACATCTACAAAAATGGATGAAAAATTGCTCAATCTTCAAGATAGTACTTTGAATCTCCCAAATATTTTAGATCAAGGATATTCATCTTCATCGTTACAACCACCTTTACCAAAGCCACCATCATCATCGGTAGTTCCGACTGAACAATCTACCTCTAATACAACAACTCATAACTCGTCAATGGCTCAAAATATAGCTGAATCAATGCAACCATCATTGCCACCTCCTCCACCGCCACCTCCACCACCACCACTTTCTCCTCCTCCTCCTCCACCTCCACCGCCGCCACCAGCAACGAATCCATCACAACTTACTGAACGAAAAGCCGAAGTTACAAATACTCCTACACCTAAATCAACTGGAGATGATCGAACCAATTTAATGGCAGCTATTCGAGCAGCTGGTGGCGTTGGAAAAGCTAAATTACGTTCTGCAGTTTCGTCTGTTGAACATCCAAGTGATCGATGGTCATCGGCTTCAGTTGGTGGAGATTTAATTGCTGATCTTCATGCAAAATTGTCGCTACGAAGAAAGGGAATAGCTGGTGGAGGTATGAGTGCAATGGAAAGAGTATCTCAATTGATAGCACCACCACCACTTAATTCAAATGAGGCTGACAGAAATTCTACAAGTGAATATGATTCTCAACCAGATGCTGATGATTGGGAAGAATAATTATATAATGTTATTATTCATATCCAACAATTATTATGAATTAATGTTGAATATGATATAAATCAATCATTTTATCACTGTAAATGTATTATTAGAAAATTTATTATGAATAAAATATTGGATATTATTTATATGATTACATATACGTTGTTCTTAATAAAAATGTCCTTTGGTTGATTAATATTTAATTATAAGGCAGGATTATTTGTATAATAATGTACATCAATTTCATGAAGAGCCAAAAATATTATAATAGAGAGGGGGGATCGAAAGCAATCATCTGTGAGCACTGTTCTCATAAAAGGCTGAAAGCAGCTGTGAATTTTTTAAAATAATTTTGTACATGCTGCAATGAAATATTAAATTATACATCAATAATTAAATGTTCTCAGGTTGTTATAGAATAATAGATACAACTTTGAAATATTAATTTAATAAACTTTGTGGATTGTGATTGTACTATGTATAAAACTTAACAATTATGCCGGTTGCCGAATTTTAGGTTAAGTTGTATAAAATTGAAATACATTTATATAATCTATCAGAATGAAGATGTTAATAAACACTCGTAAAAAGTGCTTCCACTTTTCATTAGTAAATTTTACAAAATTTTCATTTCGACGATATGCAAAGACAGTCAAAACAGTGGATAATAAATATACGTCTACCATATTATTACCACAAACAAAATTCCCAACAAGAATGGACAGCGATAAAAGAATAGAAATGGATAATTATTTAACAGAGGTAATACTTAGTTATTATTGATAATAATAATGTATTAATTAAGTATTTATTATTTCAAATAGAAATGTGGATTTATGGATTTGTATAACTGGCAAAGAGAGAATCTCACAGGACCAGATTTTATTCTTCATGATGGACCACCTTATGCAAATGGTGTACCTCATATAGGTCATGCTCTTAACAAAATATTAAAAGATATTACTAATAGAAGTCGCATAATAAAAGGTCAAAGAGTTCATTATATACCAGGATGGGACTGTCATGGTTTACCAATTGAACTGAAAGCACTTGCAAGTTCCAATGAGGAAATTTCTAATTTAAAACCTCAAAAAATTCGACAATGCGGTAAATTTTACAATGCATAATTATGAATTAAAATTTTTAATTTTATTTTCTGTACTTTATATTTTAGTTTTAATTAATGAATCTTTCTGTACATAGCTAGGAAATATGCTGAAGAAGCGATAAAAAAACAGCGTGAAGTATTTATGTCTTGGGGAATAATGGCTGATTGGAAAGATTCCAATTGTTATTTTACAAATACCGAAAGTTATATGGCAAATCAATTAAGACAATTTATCAATTTATACGAGAAAAATTTAATATTTCGAGATTTCAAGCCAGTATATTGGTCACCATCATCGAAGTATATTTTTATTTAGTTAATTTTATCAAATCATTCAAAAGATTATTATTCATTCACATGCTCATAGGACAGCATTAGCCGAATCTGAATTGGAGTACAATGAACAACATAAAAGTAAAACAGCAGTAATACGGTTGGAATTGGTTGAATTGTCAGAGAAATTAAAAATTCTTGAAGGTTGTAAACTTTATGCTCTTACATGGACCACTACACCTTGGACACTTGTGGCCAATCAAGCATTGGCATATGCCAATGATATTTCATACTGTATTGCACATGATAGTCATAACAATCACTATATTTTAGCAGAGGATTTATTGAATAATATTATAGAAAAAGTGGGACCTCTCATACCAATTTTGACTATTAATGGTAAATTGTTTACGGAATATATTCCATACAAAATTATTATATGCTGAATAATATTAGTTAATACTTATTTCTTTCAGGTACTGATTTAATGGAATGTAAATATGCTCATCCAATAACTGGTAGAAAAATGCCAATTCTACCAGCAAATCACGTCAATAATAAAAGCGGAACTGGATTAGTTCATACGGCAGGAGCTCATGGCACAGATGATTTTCTTGTTTGCTTAGTACATAACATACCAGTAGTATGTACTTAATTTCTATAACATAATTATTCCAATAGCAGAAAATAAATATATTTCTTTTCATTGCAGTTATCGTTAGTAGATGAAGATGGTCGATACACAACTGAAGCTGGCAACGATTTTGCTGGGCTCGAAGTATTAAATGAAGGCAATGAAGCGGTATTGAAATACATTGGTAATAATGTTTTACATACAGATCAATTTTTACATAGTTATCCATATGATTGGCGAACGAAAAAACCTGTGATTTCACGTGCTAGCTTTCAATGGTTTATCAATACACAACAAATAAAGGAAAAAGCTTTAGTGAGTAGTGGATGAATGATTTACAATTTGATGCATTGCAATTTATTTTTAATTATTCATTCATTACAGGACGCATTGAAAAATATGCCTGTATATCCGAAGATACGAGAGGCAAGTGGAATAAATGCTCTTGTTCAACAAATTCTTCAGCGGCCTTATTGGTGTATATCTCGACAACGTTCCTGGGGTACTCCGATTCCAGTTTTATATCACAAGGATTCCGGCGATGTTGTGACAAATAGAGCATTCATAGAGAGATTATGTTATTTACTTGAACGCGATGGCAGTGATTGTTGGTGGAATTTATCCGTTGAAAAATTAGTTGGCAAAAAATTATTAGAGGAACTAAATTTAGACGCAAATAAATTAGAAAAAGGAAAAGTGAGTGTTGTATTTGTTATTTAATATACAGATGAATTTATTATTTAAATTTGATTGATATAATTATTATACATTCATAATTAGGACATTATGGATATTTGGTTTGATAGTGGAATTTCCTGGTCAGCCGTTTTACCTGAAGGACAACAAGCCGATCTCTATTTGGAGGGTACAGATCAATTCAATGGATGGTTTCAATCATCTTTAATTACTTCGGTTGCACTTCGAGGTATTGCACCATTCAAGTAAGATGAATACAGAATAGTTTTATGATATTTTGTATTTTTAAATAAAAATTTATTTAGTAATCATGATTTTTGACATTGTGAAATAGATCTGTGTTTGTTCATGGATTTACCGTGGATGGTAAAGGACAAAAAATGTCAAAATCATTAGGAAATGTTGTGGACCCAATTGAAATTGTAATGGGTGGAAAAAATAAGAAATCAAAACCTGCATATGGTATAGATACTTTACGGTAATAAATAAAATATTAGATATTAAAATGAACAATTTTAATATAATAAATTACAATGTTTTGGTATAAAATTTTATCTTAAAGATGGTGGGTTGCGAGTCATGGCGTTCAACACAATCAAATTTCCATTACCAACAATATTTTAAAAGACAGTGCTGAATCTGTTCAAAAAATTCGAATGATTTTACGCTTTCTGTTGGGTGTTTTACATCCATATAATGTATCAAATGAGGAAACAACTGCAGATTATTCAGTATTGGACAAATACATGTTACATAAATTGTATCATTATAACAAAAAGGTAAACAAAGCAATAATTCCATTATAAAATTGGAATCAGCATTAGAAATATTATATAAATTTGATATTGCTTACAGATTCAACATTACTATGATATTTATGAACATCATAATGTTTGTAAAACAATTATTAATTTTATTGCAAATGATGTATCAGCAATTTATTGTCATCTTGTGAAAGATACATTATATTGCGAAAAAGTAACTTCACCTCATAGAATTGGTGCGATAAATATTATTGGTGAAATTTTATCTGTGCTTACCCGGTCGATAGCTCCAATTATTCCGCATTTAGCCGAGGAAGTTTGGTTACATCATCCTGAAAATCTCGGTATTGATGAAAATATTTAAAGGAATGTACACATATGTAGATGACATTGATATTTTATTTATGAATATTTTTTTACCAGCATCTGTGCCGCTACATCATTCAATACATACTTTGCCAAACGTTTGGGATGCACCAGAAGTAGAAAAAGTAATTGAAGCAGCTCTCTATATCAAGCGTTGCGTGAACACAACAACAAATGATAATACATTGTTATTTGATGCCATTGTAACAGTAGATTCACAACAATTTTCTGCATTGACGGTAGGTTTAATAATCTAATAATAAATTAAACTATTTAGTTACTTTCATTCACATTATTATATGTAAATTTTCAGCCTCTTCACTTTGATACGGTGTCATCGACTTCAGAATTGTGTAATATTCTTCAAGTATCAAGTGTAACACTCTTACAGGATCCAAAATTTATAACGCCAATAGTTGAATTAAAAAAAATTGAACATTCATTATGTAAACGATGCAGAAAATATCCCGAAGAATCGTCGGGCAATTTATGCGTTCGATGTAAAACTGTTATTGACGTATCTTTACATTCATAAATATCAAACGAATAATTAAACTGTTACATAATTTTTATAGACGACCCACAACATAATTGCTAAGTTGTAAATGATATTTGAATAAAAATTTCACTGATAAATAATTTG
>JAQQBR010001831.1:8633890-8659688 GCA_030347285.1 Microctonus hyperodae
AAAAAAAAAAATAATTAAGATACTGGCAAAATTCCGATAAAATTGAATTCGTTTTGATATATATTACAAGTAAAATATCATTCTGTTATTTTACTTTATAGAGATTCATTGAAATTCGAATTCATTTTGAGGCTTCAATATAATTCTGATGGAAATACATACCTACAATTTTGATATTGTCAACACCAATTGATATTGTCGATTGCTCGTGTTGGGCAGTTATTCATTTTATACCGACTGTTCCTCGTTTTATATTTGGTGCATTGATTCATATTAATGTAACATAGAATTGCGATTATAGCCATCATTTCCCTGTGAATAATAATAATATATAATATAATGTTCTATAATAATAAAGCAATAGAAGAAAAAAAAATGGTATTCATTTATTAAATGAATTATTAATATTATCAATATATTATTACCAATAAATTATCGCTAAAACTGGACAAACTTGGAACATATTGCGACGGTCCAAAATGATAATTAACATTTTTAGGTTCTTGATATGGTTGCATTAAATTAATATTATGTCGGCGTAAATATGATTCATCAACACGTCGTCTTTTCTTCGTTATATCATTCATTGCAGCAGCACGAGCTGCTATTTCTTCAGCAATACGCTGATCCTAAATCAAACAAATATATTTCAATAATATTTCTTCATTAATATAATTTAATATCATTAAAAAAAATTTTTTATTTCCTATTTAATTAAGTATATCTTTTAGATTTATTACAAAATATACATACCTGAAGTTCACGAGCTCGTTCAGTTCTGATAAGTTCCTTGAGATGCTGAAAGCTGCCAGCTTGTGACACATGCGGTGATCCACCACCAACACGGAAATTATATTGAGATATTCGTGAATCAGGTGGTTGACGATTGATAGTACCATACATTTTTGCTACTTCTTCAAATGCTTTTATACGATTGGGCTTTCCATTGCGTAATCTACTTTCAGCTGGTGCTTTATGAATCATTTTACCATAGACAGGTGCACGTCCACCACCACGATTGCGTGCCTGTTCTTCTCGTTCATCTAAATAATTAAAATTAAATTTTAAATAATTATCTAACTATATATAATATTCCTTAATATAATCTTGTATAATTATTAGATATAAATAAAACAATTAGAGTGTGTAATAATATTGATAAATATTATTTGTTATTTACCTCTGTATCCAAGGAAAGATTGTGATCGAACAGGATATGTTTCCCAAATGTTATATGAAAATGGATCACGATACATTGGTAAATCATTAGTAATTTCTGCAGCTCGACTTTGTCGTTTACTGTATCTCCACATAGCGCGCAATTCTTCACACGTGGGCTCGGCTTTATTGCGTCGATCTCTGTATGGAACATGGCTGACCATTGTTGTGTGGGCTGGTAGCAAATCATCGGCAAAATGTTGACCTTTTGCCGAGTCTGTTATTATGCATGAATGTAGAATAAAAATACTAACCAATGTCACGGTTATTTTCATGTTCTAAAAAAAATTTGAAATTATCATTCACAAGATAAAATATTAATTAAAATAATTTGAAAAATATTTTTTATATGTACATGTATTTTTATAATAATTATTATTTGTTTTTACCTTTTTATAATGATAGTTTTAGATTTATTTAATCGAATTTGAGTCGACAATATTAATTCTAAATACAGTTTTTAATGACTGGATATGTTGTAAGGTATTTTCCGAAATTGTTAATGATGGCTCTGCAACAAATGTAAATTTATGGTGTTTATTTTTTTTTATTGTCATTGTGTATATAGTCAGGAGCAAAAAAGTAAATAAGTACGTAGCTGGAATAAATGTTATTGCTCACGTGTGAAATGCGAGCCGCAATAAACTCAAACAATGATAAGTCTTAATGGAACTTGAATGAAGTTGTCAGGAATTATACCGGTAAAATTGCGTAGGTTGTAAAGTTTATAATATTACATCGACATATATATTGTGTGTTTATATATATAAAATAAATTTATATATATAAAAATAGAGGTTTGAATGGACCAATTAACTAGCTGTGGTCTTTTTTTTCTTTTTTATAATGAAATAATATCATGAAAACTTTTCAAAAGCGAACATTATATATAATGGTTGGAAGTCAGAGAATCGATTTATGTTTTATGCCCCGCCTCACAAAGTTGAATATTAAATAATAATTTCATTTAATTATTTTCTCTGTACATCACTGATAATAAAAATTAATCTTTCATTAAATATCTGTACTCAATAATTATCAAATAAACACAAATATTCTCTATGAAAATTGAGTTATTTTTATGCGATTCTCTCAATTAATTATTATTAATTATAAAATCTACACATTTTTAATTTCATATATATATTCATATATTTTTTATATTTCGTACATAGATTCGCGATGTCTATCAATTTATTCTATTAAATATTATGAACAATAACCATTTATTAATATCATTATAGAACTGAAGAAAATAATTTAATTTCCATATTAAATAATAATTTATATTTACTATTCATATCATATATATATGTATTAAAAATATAATAGTCGATTTAAAAATAATTCGAAAATATTTGAAATAATTATTACAAACATATACAAAAATTTTAAATATATTTAAATATATGCATTTATATGATTTATGTATTAATATTTTATATATTTTTTTAAAATATATCGAAATATTTGAATTCTTTATTTTGTTCCCTATCCTATATGGAAACACTTCCATATTGCCATATACATATACACATATATTTTATTATTTATCGTCAAGTTTGCTATGCATATTAAATTATCGACCATGATACAGAGCAAATCGAATAAATCAATTACAGCAGCTATATTGATTCACATACAAATATTGTTTATAGTCAGAGAGGATACGTGAAATTAAATTTACCCATCGATATTTTTAATCAAATTATCTTCTCGTACTGTATTCACAATATTTTCATTAAGCTATTATAATCATTTCATAAGATGAAATAAAATTAAACGCAGTAGTTTCACATTGAATGTTAATTAATTTTCTATCAAAGATTCAAGTATTAATATTCATGTCTTATACAAATAATATTAACTGACAATCTCATTTAGGTATTATAAATAGGAACGTATTATTGACCTTGCTACGACATCAATGTTCCACTTTTGATTTATTTTTTTTCCTCTATATCTTTTTTCTAGCTGATGTCAAACACCAGTTGCAACAAGTGCTATCAACTACTATTTTATGTGACTTCTTTCTTGTCCGACCTTCTGGTACGTCACTCATCTCAAATCACCATGTTCATCCTCATGTCCTTACACCATTCCAACACCTCCAAACAATTTCATAAAACAAACAGAAAACTCCCGAAATGGCCGTGCAAAAATAAACGTTCAAAGGTCCAAATTAAATAATTAACCATGTAAAATAAATAATATTTACATATCAATCATGAATAATTAAATCATCAAAGTAAAATGTGATGTCCATGTGAAATATATATTTGACGAATAATGAGTACTTGAATAAACAGCACGACTCCCGGGGATTTGAGAGGCCAGCCCGGCGAACATAATCTTCCGGTTGACCTTTAGAATTAACCAGCAAGGAAACGAATAAGAGAGAAATGGGAAATTGACGTGGGAAAATAACATATTCCTACTACAATTCTCCATTACAAATAATATATCCAAATAAAAAAAAACGACATTGAAAATAAACGCTAAATTAAATATTCAGAACTTATCAACTTAAATTACATTCAAATAATTCAACCTAATTATTTGTTTAATTCCATAAAAATAAATTTCAATATATAAATAGCGCTGACCGTAAACTTGATATGGCTCAACTATTGGATGAATAGATGGAAGAATGAATGAATGGCGCTAAATGATGTGAACGAAAATCGGGAGAAGAGTCAGAAATGTTGAATGAAAACGTATACAATATATACTTAGTATGTATAGAGAGATATGATATAATATATTTTGCACTAACCTGGCGTTGTTGGTTCTGTGCAGCCACTGTGTTCACCGGAAACTGTGAACCAACTGATGTTGTAGTGGCGACGAAGCAACGGTGACGCTGAAGCCTCCTCCAACGCCTCCTCCGCCACCACCACATTTCTTCAATGCGGGCTGGTCGCGTTATTTGCGCGGGGTGTTCTTTGAATTCCACCGTGCGCTGTATATACTACGTCTTTTTCACTCGTATCCACTTCATTTCATTCTCACTGTCTCGCTTTTACCCTCTCTCTTGTCTTTTACAATTCACCCCTCTTTTTCTGTCCCTGTCAATTTCATGTGCTCTTCTGTATAAGCCCCGCAAAATATCTTATTCGTTTACTCGGTTTACTCCCATTCTCCTTCTTCTTCTTCTTCTTCTTCGTCTTCTTCTACAACTCCCTGTTTCATCCCTCAAACGACAGCTCGCAATATCAGTCAACCCTGTGGCATACGTCGCATTTGTTTGTCGCAGTTGGTTTCTATTATTTTCCTCAATTTTATTCAAACGTAATGTAATGACTATAATCTACGTTTCATTGAGAATACTTTAGCCATTGAAAATTATTATTATTTTAATGAGAGATTTAATTTGATGCTGTATAAGAATGTCACAATTTATATTGTATTTTTACATCAATCATTTTTGATTTTTTCATAGATATTTTTGTACAAGTTTTATTATGAGGGGAATAACAATTGGAATTGTTGAACAACAACAATTAATCAAATGTTATTTAAAATTCCACACTTGTCAAAAGTTTATAATATATAATAAAAAAAAAATAATTAATGAAAATTGAATTCTTAAAAAAATATATATTTGCATTTGATCATTTCAAAAAAGTGTTTGATATTATTTTACTATTGTATACAAATGCCAAATATCACGTAGTTGAATATAAATACAACATAATTAAAAATTGATGATATATATTCATTTATATTTATTTATTTATTCGAAATAAATTAGAGTTAATAATAGACAGAATTGTTCTATACTCAACAACTTTATAATGAATGAAATTATTATATAAACACTACGTCAATTACAGTGCAATCACTGCATTAAATTTAATTAAACTCATAAAATGTAAATATAAAAAATAATATTATACTGGTTTTAAAATCAAATAATTTATTAGACAGTAAACAATTAAATAAAAGAAAGTCATTAAAATAATAAAAAATTTATTATTCATCCTCTGTATATTAAGTTAATGACATTTTCAACGTATGTCTGTGACTAGATAAAGACACAGTTGGTTCATTCATGGCAATCAATCTTCAGCAGCAGTTGAGAGGGAGGTAACCCAAATTGTATCCAGCCCTGCTTATCCACCATCCAAATTCAGAGCACTTCCCTAACTATGTATGTATGTATACATAACATATACATACAACAACCCTTACGCCCCCGCTTGCCAATAGCGAATCTTACGTTCTGTGTTGAAGTACATCATTTCATCCCTGCAACCCCTGGCCTCCGCCTCTCACTTCCTCCTCCCTGTATTTCAAAAAAATTTCAGAGTGGGAGTTTACCCATTTCTCCACCTACGCAATCGATAAACAGCCTAACATTTCTACTGAATGGATTGTACCATCCGTGCGTTCTTCATGCTTAATGCTACACTCCCTCTTCTCCTTTGGAATTCCCCTCGTTATTGATTACTACGCCTGAGGGGGATGCTCTATCGACCCGTCCAGCTGTACAGCGGTTCATTCATAAATCTTCAAATTCATATCTTGTGTGAGCATCACGTTGACACTAAAGAATTTTATTCATCAGCTTGTTTGATGTCGCATATTGATGAATTTTTTTTTTATTACTAAAATAGTTTCTATCCATTATTCATGTAATTATGTTGATTGATAAAGTGTTGTTTCAAGGAGTTTTACGTTTTATGATTACTTTTTTTTTTCTCATTGATGAATGTGAGATTTTGATTTAATTTTTATGTAGGTTTATGGGTCATGACGTAAAGAGAGACAGGATTATAGATTTATTGCTGTATTATTTAATAATTTAAATCAAATTTATTGCGAATGACAAAAAATTTTACTGGAAAAATAGATACAATTATTTAGGTTTCCAACGTTAAGTAGTATTACTTAAAAAATTATCACTATAACATTAAAAATTTTGTTCTCTTTTGTTATTGGTTTTTTTTTCTTGCATTATTCAATTATAGTTTATTATTTATATGTAGTATATAAGTCTGTTTGTAATTAGTAATAAGAGGTAAATTAATTTCGAAATTTATGCCATTGTAACGATCAACAATTAAATACATGTCATTTTAAATTGCATTCTCTCCTGCTATTATTTTGTTAAATCATTTTTGTATTACATTTATATATATATATATATATTTGTATGAAATGCAAATAAAGTGGTTAGGGACATTTCAAACTCTGTCACTCTAGTACTAATGAAGCACTTGCGTAGCTGACTGAACTGTCAGTTATATTATTGCATTGACTGCTTTGAGCGTACTTCAGAAATTTCAAATTCATTTTCTGATTAGTACAATTTTCCTTGAAACTTTGAATGGCCTAAAATAATAAAAAATAAAAGCAAATTATTTTTTCTATTATTATTATATTATCTGTATGTAATATATATTTTCAAAATATATTAATATGGAAATGAAATACAATATTTACTTGTAACAATACGCCGATAGGATGACGGCCACAGATAGTATTACCATATTTTTTCAGATATTCTGTGAACGAAGTAGGATTTAATGTCTCAATTATATCCATGCCCTGGAAAAAAGAAATCAATTTTATTAAATATGTGAAGTTAATTTTATTAATTATCATTCAAATTAACCGCTGATAGAATACCATCTTATCGAGATTCTGAATTGATCTGTGAATAGGACCACACGATCGGTCATAATAAGTATAACGAAATCGCTGTCCCCAATGACAAAAATCCGATGAAATAACAAATAAATTCTGTGGATCAGCAATATATGGTGCTAATAATTTTCCATAAATTGCTTCTTTATCAGGGCTCAATGATCCCACCAAAATTGGTATTATTGTAAATTCATTTTTAAAACTAAAATCAATCGAATAATTTAATTGTACATTGAAACATTTAATAATAAAAATAATTTTCAAATTTTATAAAATAAACTTACTCTTGCATTACTTTAGCAATGAACGGCAATTGCATTTCAATACTGTGTTCATCTTCATCTGTATTCATATCCATCCATTCAAATTGACCAGTCTCTTCCAATTCTCGACATACTATAATTATACAATTGAAGTCAATACATTGAGAGAAAAATGAAAAACAAAAAATAAAGTTACAATCGATGTAGATTCATGCCTTCTTGATCAATGGTTAAATCGTAAAGTGGTGTCCGATACGTTGAAGCAGAAGATAATGCACAACCAGGGAGTCTTACATGATGCGATGGACCCAAAATGAATATTCTACGTCTAAAGAAATAAAATAGAAAAAAAATCACTTATAACAACCATTTCACAATGATGATAAACTGCCTAAATTTGAATAATAATTTTGTATTAACAAACTAGGTAATGGATCTTACACAACAACTGGGCTAATTTGACGATATGCAAAACCTGCACATCCACCGCAGTAGCTATAGCCAGCATGACTGTAAAAAAAATTGTATCAATATCAATAATCAAATAAATCTATAATTATTTTTCTACTGAATAAATTTTTATTTCTTATCCAATTACTCACGGAGCTATTATAGCCCTGGCAGGACCATGAGATAAATCAGCAGCATTCAACCAATCTTCCAATTGTTTACTCAACTCATATCCTGAAATGAAAAAACAAATAATTAATCACAGATGGTTTGAACAATAATAAACAATCAATATATATAAAAATTATACAAATTTTACATACCAGAATCCGTATACCAACTGCCGGCGTGGGTTGCTCGTCTGGTTAAAACCATGGCTACAAAATAAGAGTATGAGCTCAATGACCTCTTAAGGGTAGCAGGTGTAAATGTAAATATTTTATCACGAGAATTTTGATTTGTTGTGAATCTTCTATCTATATATCGTCACTTATTCTCTGTAAATTCGTTGACATTTATCTATAATTGACGTGTTGATTGTTTTTTTCAAATCACTATCGATTATTATATTCAACCAAATCTTACAAACTCATAATGCAAAAAGTTGATTTATACAATTAACAATAACAATAATATCGACGCGATCGTCTCCTCCTCAATACATTGGTTTCGCAAGTGGATTACTGTAATAATGCAGTATGAAGAAGGGCTAAACTCACAGCCCGTTTGGTATTTCCAGATTACAACGCCCTCATCATCGTTGAGACCAAGTATGCAATTGTAGATATTATTACTATAGTTATGTTGTGTATAGCGGCGGGAAAAAAAGAAGCGGGAAAACAAATAATACATCAATTTTATATGAATATTACTGATTAATTTTGAATACAAACTGATTAACATACACAATACGAAATAATTTAAAATACAAAATTTATTTATTTAGCTTACTAGCATCATTGAAATTTATAGGTTAAAATGTAAAGATCGCCAGTGATTATGATCTATATTTCAATTTATCAGTATAAATAATTTTTTCATGACTATTCGAATTTGGCGCGTCGAATACAAGAGACTACTCGTCTATAATTTTGAAGATTTTTTTTAGATTGGTAGAACAGAGTACAAGACCATATATAATAATACTAAGTCAATGGTCCAGGTGCCAAATGATTCTCAGCCTCAGGTATTAGTTGAAAGTGGTGGTTAGCGGTGTTTGCAAGTATAACCAATTGTCAATGTCACTTTGACGCACCACCAGATCACCACATTACGAGAAAAAAGCTGATGGAAAACGAAAGACAAAAAACATCGATAAATCTTGAATTAAGCCGATCGACTCTATATAAAATAAAAATATCACAGTAAAAAATTATATCAATAATTTAAATTAGTTCAATCGTGTATTATAGATAAGACAAGAGTGATTAGCTGCTGTCAAAAATTTTGCTGTAAGTTTTGGTAATATTTATTAAATGTAATTTTTACTTTAATAATTATGTGTAAGCTTTTTGAATTCATATTTAATTTTATATTTTTCAGGTGAAGAAATAATTAAATAATATAAATAAACTTATAGCTGACTGAAATTTTGGTCATTATTTTAAAGAGAAAAATAAAAGAAGAAATATTTGTGAATATGACGAGTGGACAAGTAAATCAATCATCTGCTGTTCCTCAGCAATTTAAATTATTACCAAAAATTATAAATGGTGGTATTGCTGGAATTATTGGAGTATCAGTGGTATTTCCGTTAGATTTAGTAAAGACTCGTCTTCAAAATCAAGTGATTGGTCCTAAAGGAGAGAAAATGTACTCGTCGATGTAAGTTTGTATATGTATTATTTATAAGTAAAGAAATTATTTTAAAATATGGATAAATTTGTGAGGTAAATTAATTTTATGTTGTATTTTAGGCTTGATTGTTTTAAAAAAACATATAAAACTGAAGGATACTTTGGGATGTATAAAGGATCTGGTGTGAATATTCTTCTTATTACTCCTGAAAAAGCAATAAAGCTCACGGCTAATGATATGTTCAGACATTATTTATCTACTGGACCTGGGTATGAATTGATTTGTTATTTATTACTTATCTTGCGATTTTTCAATCCTGACCAACTCGACTGGCTCGGTCGAGTAGAAAAAGTAAAATCAATATTAAGAAATAGAGAAAATAATACTTTAATCATTACATATAAAATTGGCGAAGTCCTCCTCCCCAACATTTAGCAATAAATCTTATTTTTTACACAAATCATTAGGAATCAACTTCTCATCATCTAAATGCAAAAAATGACCTGGTTTTAAAAAAATATTTTCCAGTTCAAATGTTTGCATCTCAAGTCAACATTATTACTGAATCAGTAGGTATATTTCATTCGATAATCCCCACAGTATTCCACCGGAATAGATTTTAACACTGTAGGAAAATTGGAAATTTAATTAAAATTTAACGATATTTTAACTATTTAATACAATAAATGAATCTATACTTTAGCTAAAATTTTCAAGAATTATTTTATTTTATTATGTGCATTCAGGGAACCGCTGCCATTGGTACGTGAAATGCTTGCTGGAGGATCGGCCGGTGCTTGTCAAATAATAATTACCACGCCAATGGAATTATTAAAAATTCAAATGCAGGATGCTGGTCGAGTAGCCGCTGCTGCAAAAAGCGGTACGTAATTTAATTCTATTCACTTTAATTGTGTTAATAAATTTCATCAATTAATTCTCCCAGTTTATATCATTAACAATGTACAAGAAATATATTCATATTAATCCTAAAATTCTCTCTATATTTCTACAGAAGGTAAAACAATACCAAAAATATCAGCTTGGTCATTGACAACTGATCTATTTAGGAAAAGAGGAATTCTAGGACTTTATCAAGGAACAGGGGCGACTGCATTGAGAGACGTAACATTTTCTGTGATATATTTCCCACTTTTTGCTCGATTAAATGATCTTGGACCTAAACGTGAAGATGGATCTTGTAATTTTCATCTCATTTATCAAATTATTATACTAATATTAATTAATTTTTTTATCTTACTATTATTATCTTTTACAATTTTATGACAGCGGTATTTTGGTGTTCATTTCTGGCTGGATGTGTTGCTGGTTCATCTGCTGCATTGTTTGTTAATCCGTTCGATGTAATTAAAACAAGACTACAAGCAATCAATAAAGCACCGGGTGAACCAACGTATAATGGAGTTCTTGATTGCATAGGGTATGAATTTTTTTTGTAATTTATAATTTTGTACAATAAAATACATCAAAAGTTAAGAAAAAAGTAAGAAGATAACATCACCAAAAATTACATGATTACAGAAAAACATTGAAGAATGAGGGACCAACTGCTTTCTTTAAAGGTGGCGCATGCAGAATGATTGTCATTGCGCCATTATTTGGAATAGCACAAACTGTTTACTACCTCGGGGTTGCCGAATACTTGATGGGCCTAAAGTAAAAACTGCCATACATAAATATATGTACACATATAAAACATGTGTATCTTAACGTCCCTTCCAAGCTGACAATAATACAATTTTATGTAAGATAGATGAATTCAAATATGTTTATATAAAAAAAAACAGACGCTCCAAGAGGAGCGGGTGCTTGTTCATATATGTAATTTTTCCATCACTTATATGATGCGCCATAATCTTTATACATACATATGTTAACATGTATATGAATTTTTTTGAATCATTATTTTAGTTATTGTAAATTGGAAATGATTTCGTCAACTAGTCATTGCTGTTAATATTTCTACATTTGTGCTATAAAAGCATTTATGATGATTAATTTTTTTGCGAACTTCATGTCATGTGCTATATGTAAACCAAAATGTCTGTTAAATTCGTCAATTAATTAAACTCTATAATGTCCGATATATTCTACTGATACATAGATCAATATTAAGGATGGAATTATTCAGAATTTATCGTTCAAATTGTTGTGTCTTATATCACAACAAATTATTAACGTTACCGCTAATGTTGGAATTTATTAATTGTATTGTAAAGCTCAATAGAAATTATCATCATCGAAAAAAAACATATTTTATTAATGTTAATTGAAAGTCAAGCATATCTTGAATCGTAGTATTAATACGAAAAAAAAAAAATAAAAAATATTGAAAAGTGTTGCAATTCAGTTTGTATGTTATCATTTCAAATTATAAGTTGTCGATTGTTTTAATTTTTTAACGTTTGGTCATATCAAAAATAACTGTCTATAAATTATATCATCTGATTTATTAGTGGTATTTTGTGCAGAATAAATTTTCAATTTTCAAATAAACATGGCAAACAATAAACAACGTAAAAGTAAAGCAAAAGTAGACGCAGCATCCCATGACAAAATTATGAGAATTAGTCATTTAGAATATCTTTATGATCCGCGTGTGCTGGAAGATGGAGCAAAAAGAGTGTTTGAAATAGATAGACAGAATATGGAATTAATGAAAACATTAAATCTCATTATACGGTCAAAAGTATATAAAGTCAAAAAATCATAAATTACTTTTATATGCACGAATATAATTAATTAATGTTAATTACACAGGGTAAAACCGATTGTTGGATGAAGGAGAAGAAACCAAGAAAAAATGTTTCTGAATTACGAGAAATAAATAATGAAAAAATTGAAAAAGAAAATAAGGATTTATACAACAGGCTACGAACGAGTGTTGCTAAGAATTCTACTGTATCTTCGGTCCAGAATCGGAAAAAAAATAAAATATCAATGAAAAATAAATCCAAGTGAGTTGATAATGAAAATGTGATAATCACATATTCATACATACTCTGTATATATATAATATGATAGATCAACATCGAGTAGAAACTCTGATAGAGTATCAATAAAGAAAAATTCAGTTGAATCATCAAAGTCGCGTCAGTTAAAAATATCTAAAAGCCCCAAAATGTTGAAATATTCCCGATGTTTTTTTGATATAGAAGTAGTTGAACCAAATCGGAAATTGGGAAGAATAATTCTTAAACTTTACACTGATATTGTTCCAAAAACATGTGCAAATTTTATTGAATTATGCAAGGGTGTAAATGGACTTTCTTATAAAAATACGCCTTTTCATCGTATTATCTCTGGCTACTTATGTCAAGGTGGTGATGTAACAAATTTTAATGGAAGTGGTGGCAAATCAATTTATGGAGATAATTTTGAGGATGAAAATTTTAAATTAAAGCATACTAGTCCTGGTATTCTATCCATGTGGAATTGTGGGAAACACACGAATAATTCTAAATTTATATTGACTTTCAAGAAGCTTGAAGTATTGGATGGAAAAAATGTTGTGTTTGGAAAAGTTATTGGTGGTCTGCCAATTATATACAAGGTATATTTTATTACCACACCAATATTTTTATTTATTACAGTGCCACAAATAAGTTAATTCATGAAACGGATATTTTTCTGTTGTAGATAGAAGAATTCGGTACGAAAATTGGGAGGCCGAGAGAGGAAGTAATAATTTCCGAATGTGGATTATTCTAATAGAAAAAAAATGATTAATCATCATGATTTCAAATATGATTCTAATTAATTCTGTACATGTTTATTACATTATATAGTAATTAATAAATACTCTACCATACATTGATAATTATCATACCTATTATTTTTTATGCATGTTTGCTTTTATTTGAAGGAACAGGCAATCGAAATTTAGCCAATTCAACTTCAGCTTCAGCAAAACTATCAACATGATAACAAAAATATTCTGGATTTTTATATTCTTTATCTTTTGATGCATTAGGTCCAACAGCTGAAATATAAAACGTTTTCAAATTTTATAATCGTATCAAAACTTACATTATCAACTTAATTTCATGTCAAAATGAATAAACTTGCGTTGTTTTGGAATAGCAACACATTTTTCACTTAGTCCAGGAACATTTGGGTTTGGAGATGACGAAACATTTGTTGCATTTTGATTTCCAGTGTGTTTCATACAAAATTGCATAGGAATTCTCAACGTCTAAATAAAAAACAATAATTCAAGATAAATTATAGATTTTTTAAATGTTAAAATTACATTCATTAGTAGGTTATGAAATATAAAATAAATCCCAGTGCACATACCTGTTGATGATAAATTTTGTTGATTAATTTAAACATCTTTGAATAATTGATTAACTAAAAAAATTATTATGTATATTTCTTATCTACTTATTAATAATAATACCAATATTATTACAAATTCGATTGATATATGGATTAATTTACTATAAATATGTGAGTTTGCAGTGTGTGAAAGTCACCACTAATTATTAAGTATTCACCAGATGGCGCTTAAAGCGGTAACTATTATTCATTGTCATTGGTCGACATTCTCATAATCCTTTTATGATTGGTTGAGAGAAATTTTGAAGTTTACGTAATTTGGACTGTAGGTTCAGTGCACTGACAGTGTACCTAACAGCCTATTATTTTTGGAAGTAAAACTTTATTATTGCTAAAAAATGAACCAATGTAAATTTTTCTTAATAAATTATTTAATTAATTCAATTAATTTATTCTAACCTAATTTGTTTTCACAAAAATTTTCACTGAATTGCTGCCATTCAGATGATAAAAAATACATTATTGTATAGTGAAATCTAACCTATATAACAAATATCGTCTTTATGTAAAACAAGAAAAAAGTTATTAGTTTATTTGTATAGAATGTATAATTTTTTTTCACAGATTCCAGAGAGTCTATTTTAAGTGCTCTTGATATTACATATGGCAAACCTGGTTACTATGATTCTCCAGAGGGAAAAAATCCTTGGGAAAAAATATGGGGACTTACCAAATATGCTATTCCTACAGGAATATTCTTCAGCACTGCTGATGCCGTATTAATAACACAAGCACGTAATGCACTTGAAGCTGCAAATGTTCTTGGTTATTGGATGGTTCCATTAATTGGGTTATCTACAGCATTTACATCAGTAACATATATAGCAACAAATTTAAGAGGCAAAGATGATAAATTAAATTATGCTTGTGGAGGTATGAAATTATTTCACTATTTCAATTTTACTTTATAAAAAGCTATGTTGAATTAAAAGAGTTAGATACATTAATCAATTAGTTTACAGAATTTTTATTTTATGAATTATAGTTCTTGCTTGTGGACCTGTTCTTCATGCCTGGAAACGATCAACTGAATTTACCTTCTGGGGAATGGGAATATTGATGGCCGCAGCATTACTAAAAAAAGATGCGATAGAAAGTGGATATGAAATCTTACCTAAAACTTCATTTATACATGGGAATTATGAATATGATTTCTCAATGGTATCTGAGGAATGGCCAAGAAGACCAATTTAAGATGGTTATTGATAAATTTCTTTCAGAAATATATATTGTATCTGAATTTCTTCAGAATATAGTGCACTACAATGTTTAAACTTTTAGATGAATTCATATGGATAGATCAGTTGAAATTAACTGATAATCAGTATATGTGGTTACGTCTAATTAAATAATAATGAATTAATACAGAAATAATTTTTGAAACATCTTATTTGATTATTTATGTTTAATATATGAAATTATGTACAGAATGACAGTGATTTATACTGAATACAAAAAAATGTATAAAATTGTAGTATCATAAATGTTCACGTTAAAGTTTCTCCTTTCGTGACCTGCAGCCATATAAAATTTAAAAGTATATAAAAAATATTTATTTTTGTTTATTGAAAGTATTTTATTCAATTGAACTCACGCATGCTTCTAAGTATTCAATTCTTCGTTCTAAAGTCGTGAGTTTTTCATTTAAAACGGCTAATCGAGATCTACAGGACATATCTGAAAATAATAATGAAATGTTAATGACTAATGTTATACAATGTGATCGAATTAAATATATCGTAACAATTTAAGTAGAAATTATTACCAAATGAATTGAGAAAATCCGTAATTTTTTTTATACTTCCAGTAATAACCTCTATATACTCTCGATTTGCCCAATCTTGTTGAATTTGCTTTTGAATTGCTTCTCGATGTACAGCCGCCATAATTCATATATTTGTTATATTAATTGATTATGAAGAATTTTAAAAATTGATAAACAAATAATGAAAGCGATTAAGCTGATGACACACACCCCACCCTACTGTAAACATAAAATTGAGCTCAAACTATAAACATCTGATAGATAGATTTACTACACACACATGATTGAAGACAAAGAATAAAAAAAAAATATACACAATAAAAGAGATTTCAGCGCCATTGGAATTTCGATGCCAGTATTACCAATGTGAAATTTACCATAAGAGCGGGGACTCAACATAATTATTTTACTTTCAAATGAATATTATATTTAAGGAAAAAAATTCAATTATGTTTGTATGGTTATCAAGAAAATCATAAAAATATAATTTTTAAACAAAGAATAATATTTACAGCAAAAAAAAAGTTAGCTCTTTAATTTTTTATTCTTCAAGACTTTTTCGAAAGTTAACCACATAGCACTCCAATCGCTTATCCGCGAATTTCTATAAAGTCTGTCATCTATACTTTACTGTTCCAAGCTGTTGACATTTATCCTTTGGAGCATAACATCAAGTAAATTTTAATTTGACGTAGTGAACTGATTGTACCATATTTTCATTTGATTGCGATATTATTTTTCACATATATGTATTGTTTAATTCGTATATTTTTTCGTCTTGTTCTCTGACAACAGCACAATATTGTAAATTATGCAAGGGCACCTTGATGACCTTTATATCTATATGTAACGCACATATATCATATAATAATCCTTGAATATCTATTGATAATACTCCAATATATATTAATAAATATAATATAATGATCAGGAATCCATCTGAATTCAAAATTTCGAAAATTGTAAAGTTTATATAACGAGTTTATATTTTTAATTTGTTCATATTAAGTTATTTATCGAGGCATTTTGCCACTTATTTGATAGATGTTATGATTTTGGGAAGATGTTATCTTCTTACTATTATTCGTTATCGGTCCGAGTCTTCAAGGATTTTCAATACAAGCAATAAAAAATTTCTACATTCAGAATCATTATTCCCAGCAATAAATAAATTGCCAGTATGCAGGTACATAATTAAATAAATTAAATAATAAATATGATTACAACATTTGTATGTATTAATTTATTATTAAAAGAGAAATAAATTATTTATTGATTTTTATTTGTTTTTCTATTTATAGATTGGGGCATGTTAATATGTTAATAACAACAAACATAAAGATGGCTTCTACTTCTCAAGATACCACGAGTCAATCAGTTAAGAAAAATAAATTAGCATTAGAAAAATCTCCTTATTTATTACAACATGCAACTAATCCTGTGGAATGGTATCCATGGGGTGATGAGGCTTTGGAGAAAGCCAAAAGAGAACAAAAATTAATTTTTTTATCCGTTGGATATTCAACGTGTCATTGGTGTCATGTTATGGAGAAGGAATCATTTGAAAATCATGAAATTGCTAAAATAATGAATCAATATTTTGTTAATATCAAAGTTGACAGAGAGGAAAGGCCGGATATTGATAAAATATACATGAGTTTTGTTCAGGTGTTTGTTGAAATATTATGTAAATTGAAGGAGTGTAAGTAAATTTTATTTAATGTGCTAAAAATAATTTTAGCCTATAACTGGACATGGTGGATGGCCAATGAGTGTATTTTTGACTCCAAAGCTGGTTCCAATAATGGGTGGGACGTATTTTCCACCAGTTGATAAATATGGGCAGCCAGGTTTTGGAAAAATTTTGCTTAGTATAGCTCACAAGGTAGTACCATTAATATATTGTTTATTATATCAAAGAATATTATGATATTCAAAGATTATTATTTATTGTATAGTGGTTAGAAACTAAACAGGATTTATTAAATTCTGAAGTGAAAATAATGGAGTTTCTCAAATCATCCACCGAGAATAAAAGTTCCCCTACTGTAAGTGGTAAAAAATAACAGATTTCTGATTGATTTTTATCACTAATAAATGGTATATATTCATTATTATGAAAAAGGAAAAAGTACCACCATCGATTGACAGTGGAAAAAAATGTGTTCAACAATTAATTAGATCGTATGAACATGAATTTGGTGGATTCTCTGATGCTCCGAAATTTCCACAACCTGTGAATTTGAATTTACTTTTTCACGTGTATGCACGCGATCCAAAAGATGAATTGAGTCAAGAGTGCTTGAATATGTGTCTGCATACTTTAACTAAAATGGCTAATGGTGGGATTCATGATCACGTTGGTCAGGTATATATTGAAAATTCGCAATTCAAATTTATTCACATACAATGCAAGAAATAATTAATATTAATCATGTGAATTTTACTAGGGATTTGCTAGATATTCGGTAGATGGCAAATGGCATGTTCCACATTTTGAAAAAATGTTATATGACCAAGGCCAATTATTACGTTCTTATTCCAATGCTTATGTTGTTACTAAAGACCGTTTTTTCGCTGAAATTATCGATGATATTGTCACTTACGTAACGCGAGATTTACGACACAAGGTAGTTTTTTTTTTAAATCAACCTTATAGTTTCTAAAAATTTTTATTATTAATCTCGAAATTATTTTGAAGGACGGAGGATACTATAGCGCTGAAGATGCAGATTCTTTCGTCAATGCAGAATCTACTGCTAAAACAGAAGGAGCTTTTTATGTATGGACAGCGAAGGAAATTGACTCACTTTTAAATAAAAAAATTCCTGGTCATGACAACTTGAAGTTGAGTGAAGTTTTTTCATACCATTATAATATTCAACCTGATGGAAATGTTTCTAAACGTCAAGTAAGTTTCTGAGTTTGTGTCTTTCTACCACCATTCATAATAAAGACAATTATTCACTTATAAAAAAAAATGTATGAAAAATATTTACAGGATCCTCATGGTGAATTGACTGGTCAAAACGTTTTGATTGTTTACGGGAGTGTGGATGTTACAGCTGAAGAATTTAATTGCAGTCCTGAAGATATCAAGCAATATCTTGCTGAAGCTGCAAGTATTTTATTTGAAGCTCGATCAAAAAGACCTCGACCGCATTTAGATGATAAAATAGTAACGGCATGGAATGGTAATAAACACTTTGTATATTAACTGATTAATAATAAAATACAGAAAATCAGGAAAATAATTTTGTATAATTATTATTTTTCCAGGTCTCATGATCAGTGGCTTAGCGCATGCTGGCAATGCAACGAAAAATAAAAAATATGTAGACTATGCGGAAGATGCTGCTAAATTTGTGAAGCGCTATTTATACGATGAGAAAAAGAAAATTCTACTTCGAAGTTGTTACAGAGGCGAAGGCGATGTGATAACACAATCGTAAGTCATTTTATTCTCCAATTTAATTAGTAAACGTATGGAGTTTAATTTTCTTCAGAAATGTTCCTATCAATGGATTTCACGCGGATTATGCGTTCATGGTGCGAGGACTTTTGGACTTATATGAAGCTAGTTTGAATGCATATTGGCTTGAATTTGCAGAGGAATTGCAGGATATTCAGGACAAACTATTTTGGGATAACGAAAATGGCGCATATTTCAATACAACGAATGAAGACAAAAATATTATTCTTAGATTAAAAGATGGTACGTAATTGATATTATAAAAATGGAATGACGAAAAGAATTATTGAACTTTTCATAAAATAATTGAATTTAATTATAGAACATGATGGAGCAGAGCCGTCTAGTAATTCAGTGGCATGTAATAATTTGCTCCATTTGGCTTCGTGTATGGATCGCTCTGATTATAATACAAAAGCAACTGAGTTGCTCACATATTTTACTGAAACATTGACACGAGTACCAGTCGTCATGCCCGAATTAGTTTGCGCACTTTTGCATCACTGGGACGCCACCACTACGGTATTAATTCATATCTTTTAATTTGATGTTTCGAAAATTTATATCGTTTTTTTTATGCTAATATTATGCTAATATCGTCGGATGAATTTTTTGCAGATATTTATAGCAGGTAAAAAAGATGCAAAGGACACTGAGGAATTGCTTGATGTTATTAGAGACAGGTTGATACCAGCTAAATTGATTCTTCTCACTGATCCGGAAGATACGAATTCAATCTTGTTTCGTAAAAATGATGTTGTCAGTAAAATGAAATCGCAAAATGGTCGAGCGACTGCTTATGTTTGCCATAATCGTGCTTGTTCTCTACCAGTTGTCGAACCAAAACAACTTGCTGAACTCATTGATTCTCAACATAATTAATATAATTTATCGATTATTAAAGTCACTTAGAAGGAATTCGGAAATCTGGAAGGTATATAATAAATTATTTATATTTAAAATTTACACAACATGACTCGAACGGAAAATATTTTTTTTATTTTAAATTATGCAATGTTGAAAACATTAATAAAAGTTAATATAAAAAGTGATTATTAAATTTAATTAGTTATTTATATTATATAGTGGAACAATAATGATATAAGATATTGAAAATTGAATCATATTTGTTTAAAGAAATTTATAATTCATCTTTTTCAACAAAAACACCAATGTCTCGTACACTTCCAATAAATAATGGAATGTCACTAGGCTTATGGCGAATGATAAACATAAATGGTCGATCGACAATAAATTCCTCTGATAAGTCCAGCGATCTCTTTAAACGCATTTGAACCACTATAAATATATGAAAAATGTTTTTATGAAGAATAGAGTCATTATGTTTAATATGGTGATATTTAGTGTGATAAAAATGTTTACCTGTAGCTGCCGCAGCTTCCGAACCCTTCTCGTCAACCTCGATAAAGACTTTTTGAATTATTTTAGTAATTTTCACTGGAGTAATAGTCATGTCACTAAAATTAGCGACATCCTCAAACATTGATTGAAAACCAATCTGTATATAATTAATTTTGGAATATAAAAAGTGGGATTTAATAAAAATTATACAGTGATGCACAATTTTTTGTTGGAATTCAAAATTAATTTACCTTGCTAAGTGTTTCTTTCAGATTTAAAGTGCATTCAATTTTGAACTTTGGTAATTGTAATACTATTTCTTGTTTTTTGGTGGCTGCCTGTGTAATTGCATTCCAGTTGAAATTTTTCTCCAAAGAAGATAAGGCATATGTTTCATCAGGTAATATTATCAGCATACTCAAGTTATCATCCTTGAAGAAGAAAATTTTTCATTCAAATACTGACATATATCAAAGGATATACATACGGTTTTTTTTTATAAAATTTTAAATTACTTTGTATGGAATTTCAATAAATTTTGATTCTAATTCTGGCAATTCACCGTAGCTATAATGATGCTTATTCTTCATCGTTGGAACTTGTTTATGAATATCCTTTGTGACATAAAAAATTTTATTCTCCGTATGTTGAATGTCAAAAGGATATTTCCATAGACCTTTGAAGTATAAAGCATTAATAAGTATCGCTCTTGTATCATCTGTTATGTCATCTAAAAGCAAGCAAACATTTTATATTAATATATTCATATGCATATAAACACTTTTATGCACATTTATAAGATTATTGATAAATGATAATATACTTGAATCAATAATATCTGCAATCATGTTATCAGTTTTATCAGCTACCCAATTATTAATCGTAATCGCTGAATCAATATTATTCTGGAAATCGATATTTTGCATAAAAAAATTGTAAAATCCTGTTCCTAATGCAGAAAACGTTGGCAATAATTCAACATTCTCATGCACAAATGCAGCATTGGCAAGACGTAAATCAGCTTCATTTACAGACTGAAAAAATGAATATATATTTAATTAATATATTTATTTGAAACTTTTATAATGATGAATTTTATAATATTCACATTTAAAGTTGAGAGAAGATTCTTGTATCCAATGTGAAGTAGTTTTGTGTCTTTTATAGATAAACCATTGATCATTTCTACTGCTGTTTCACCACTCGCGCCATGAGAGAGATATGATAAAACTACATGAACACTCAGAGGTGATGTAATGACGTTCCCACCAAAATCTTCACTAACAACCTTTATAATAAACATTGAAGATTAATTTACAGCATTATTATAATGAAGCTAATAAATTTATACCCATCATATACATATGTTCTTTAGGATTAAATCATACTTTATAGAGCTTGGACGAAAATCCCCTGCATGATTCAGCTTCATTTACAAATGTGTCCATTTTTTCAGCTGTTGCCATGTTAAACAATATAATTATTGCAATAAAAATTCGAAAAATTAACCGTATTTCTGTAATAAAAATTATTTATTACTGCCAGATTGTAAAAGAAATTACATTATCAATATGGCTATCATTTACATGAATATATTATATTATTAATATAGTTAAAAAATAATATATAATTATACATTTATTTAATATACATAATTAACAGTTTTATGTATTAATATTTACAACTTACTATTGTGGTTTGTTCTATTAATTCTATTAATACTATCAGAAGAATTCATAACATAAATACAAATTGCCTAAAGAAATGAGGAATTAAGTATTAAGTAAACAATTGCCAAAAAGACACGACTGGTCATAAATGACATTTGGATTTTTGACACATACACAATTGTCAACGCCTTGATTATATTAATTATTATAAAATATATATCTTTCGGATTTCCGAAGTTGCCCGAGAGAGCTACGGCAGCAACAACAAGAATCTTTATTTTAGTTTTAATTCCAATGCATGTGTATTTGAGTTTGTAATACAAAAGTCAAAGAGTGAGGTTATGTATCAGTATTGTCTGAATAATAATCAGACCAACCACCAACAACAGCTGTCAATTGCTGTCAATCTTATGTTTTCAAAGTAGACAGAGGGAACTATATGTATTTAATAAACAACAATTACAACAATAAAACTACAAAAGAAAGAAAAGGAAGAAAAAAAAGCGTAATAAAGAAAATATGATCGATACAGAGTATATTATTTTATTGATAATACTTGGAATTTTAGTAATTGTTGTATTATTTGATGGGTAAGTATTTGAGAATAAATTCAATAATTATTTATGGAAATTTATAATTTATTATTTCTAGCATTTTTTGGATGCTTATCATTGCTGTGATATACGGAAGTGGTAAATTTTGGGGTGGAAAATTACTCGGATTTATTGGCATAAATTTTGATAACAGTAAAAAACAATACATTGGTAAATCTGATGATGAAAAAATTTGTAAAGTTTGCAGTGGAAGTGGCTGCAATAGACATCGACAAAACATTCACAATATTCATGTCAAAGTTCCTAGAGATTTTGATATTGCACTTCAAAATGTAATATATAATTTATATTAAAAATAATCCTGAAATTTTTTATCGGAACAAGCAATAATTCAATTGATGAATTGTATTTATTTTCTAGCTCTTGGAAAAGATTTTACAAACCTATGTTTGCACTTGGTATTCTAATTTTTCATCAGATGAAGCATTTGTTCAACAGTTACGATTAATTATTGCAACAGCTGTGCGAAATATTATGGGACGACTTTTACGTGTCAACATGTCTGAAGTGATATTTAATAATTTAATTCCTATAGCATTGGAGCATGCTCAAGATTGGCAAGTTTTGTTTGAGCATGCACAAAAGAAAAGTGGTAAACCAGAGGACTATGCTCTCGATTATTTAGGACATAAAATTCATCCTGCAGCTTATTCACGTGAAGCAGAAATGAATTATATAAAAGGTCTGGTAACTGGACTGTTACCGCATATTCTACCGAGTACTTATATGTCAACGAATAATAAGGTACGATAGTGAACTGTTTACGTAAATTAATTTTATTTATAGTCCGATGTATTGATATTTTTATATTTATTCAATTTTCAGGTGATATTGCGAGAGATTTTGGCAAACTGGGTTCTTCTTCCAGCTATGGATGCTTTAGCAGATCCTGATAATATAAATTTGTTGATAAAATTGTCAACTGAATGTGAGGGAGTTTTATTTCAAGAAATTGATTCGATTAACGTTCCTGTACTTCAAACATGGGTAACACCTGTGATAGCTGTACAAACATCTGAACATCCTCTAAAGCCATCTTTGGACCAAGTTCTAAATGATCCGCAGTTACTATATTTATTCATGCAACATATCAAAGAAACTGGACCGGTGAATTTATTACAATTTTGCTTGGATATCGGTAAAAAATTTGCAATAACTTGAAATATTTAAGATTTATCATCAATATATTTATAAAAAAAATATTGATTTTTTATAGATGATCTCAGTAAACGAATGTTAAACCCAGATATGACAAAAGAAATTGAGATAAATTTGTATACCGATGCACAGAGTATTTATTCAACGTATTTAGATCCAGAAAGTAGTGAATATCTTAATTTACCATGGCATATATCTGCGGGAATGCAAGAAATTCTCGACAGTGGTCCAAGCAACGTTCAAGAATTGCGAACATCACGACCTTTATATCAAGCTCATCAGGAAGCGCATGCTATGTTAGAGGCTATATGTCTGCCATCGTTTCATCATAGCTATGAATTATATAAATTATTGTGTGGCACATCGGCTATGAGTAGTTTTACCAAATCCTCTACATCAAGTGGGATGTCTGGAAGTGCAGGCATGGGCGCACGTTTGAGTAATCAATTCGGAAAAATTCGTGGTGCTCTTCGTGCATCAACAGTTGATGGTGCAGCATTTCAAGCGCCAGATGTATTTCAAGCAGAAGAAGTTGATTGCTCGTCACGAATTTACAATGATGGAGCTATCTGCAATGATAAATGTAATAGAGATTTAACAACGTGGCGAGTTACAGTTCCTCATGTTGATGGGGGTGGCAACAATCCATTATATATGGTGGAAATTCATAGTGTTGCCGAAGATAAAACTTGGACTGTTTTAAGAAGAGATCAAGACTTTTATACACTTCGTGCACGATTAATGGAATTTCATGGTGATCGAGAATTAAATGATTCACCATTGCCGACACGAAAAAATCAAAATGTTTCTTTAATTGCCAATCGCCAACGTTATCAAGATTTTCTACAAACATTATTAGCAAAACCAACATTGCGAAGTAGTGAATTATTGTATACATTTTTATCTGTGCCGAATCTTAAACCATATTATACAAATTATAGTACGCCAGATATTGGTATATTGTATCAGAGTGTAGCTCATAAATTGCGTAAAGAAAAAGGCCAGCATCTTGATAAATTCATGAATACATTTTTGGCATCAACGGCTGTTGAACAAGAACACGTTAATTTAGGTGTAGATCCAATAAACGATCATTATTTTATCGATTCGATAAAAAAAGGAAAAGATCTTACTACCAGTACATTTGCAAATAATTTGAATATCAAAAATATAAATCAAAATTTGCCATATATTATTTCAAAAAAGACCCATGTCAAAGGTGCTTGTTTCTGCATCGCGGAAGCTGGTAAGTGTTTGTAATATATTTTTATTCATCTTATTTATTGTATTTATGAATCTAAATTGAGTTATTTGAAATATTTATTTATTTTTTGTAGTAGAAAATTTATTACACGTTTCACCATCGACATCTACAATAATCTGGTTAATTGCGTCATTGTCTCGCCCATGTGTGGATCCTGTTTCGAATAAATTTCTACATGCAACATTAGAAAAACTATTGAGTGATGGACGTGCATCGATGGTTGTTAAATTACTGCATAACGTCATGTTTGATACGAGAAATTCAAATAAATCATTGATAACAAATGATGAAGAACGATATAGAAGTGCCAAAGAAGGATTATATTCTTTATTACCATGGTGGTGTTTCGGTATACGTACACATTATTGGCATAAAATGATGGACGCTCTTATAAATCCATTACAAAATGCACCACTTAATAAGCATCTTGCTTATCTTCTGGTAGATCAAGTTGTAGCAACATTATTTCCTGAAATATCACAGTAACATTCAGTATCTTTCATGTTTTATGCAAAATAAAAATGAAAGAATTTTTACATAACATATTTACATTCCAAATAATGTTACTTTAATTTAATTAATTATACATGTTTATTATTGATAATTTTATTGTATATACATAAATTATTTTTCAATTATTTCTGTACATGTGTTTTAATTACTAGTCATAATTATTAAATTAAACTGATCCTTATTGTATTTGTATAATTTACAAATGCTATAGTCATCTTATAGTTCTTATAAAAAATTC
>JAQQBR010001831.1:8673472-8687584 GCA_030347285.1 Microctonus hyperodae
GATGCTCTATACATATACATAGTAGAACGTGGTGCGAATAAAATTTGTACCGGCGGAAACGTGTCACGAATTTTGCAGTGACTTTTAAACAACTCGTCCAAGTTGCTTCTTTCTCTATTCCTCTTGCCTTCCTGTATCTATATACGTATGTATAATATAGGTATAATATATATCAATACACACACAGGACATCCACACAAATATATATATACATATATATACATAATAATACATATAACTTTCAAAAATAACGTGTTGCAAATAAGTCATATTGCTATACGAGTTAACGAATTTTAAAGATAAACAAGAATGCATTTCGTGAAGTTTGAAAACTTCTCGTTGATATTTTGTTTTGTGGATACATTGTAAAATTAACTACTATACATATACATGTATTTCCATGTACAGAGAGATAAAATTGCGATGCGGTATTTGTACAGTCTATTTACTGTGTATGTTGATATTATTTTTGCATCATGCTCGGTGAACCAGTGCAGTTGGGGCGACAAACTTTTTCAACATAGCTTTGGAATCAATACTCTACTGAAACCATATTTGAACAAGCAACAGAAAGTATATATATGTATGTATATGTATAAGCCATATATCTATACACGAATGAATTACTTTTTTGATGATAATAATAGCAATAGTATTTATTAATGGTAAAAATAAAAATGGAATGCAAAGTTATTTTATATTTATTAAAATATTTGTGTTTCATAATAATTATTTTCGACGATAGGAATATATTTATATATAATACGATGTATGTAATATTGAATTATTCTGCTGGAAGATATGTTTCATATATTGCGCTGGAGTTCCATATTCAGATTTATTTTAGTTAGAAGTTATATTAAATATATAATAGAAGTGATAAATACATAGAAGTAGGTAGCATCAGACAGAATAAAAGAGTTGAAATGAGAGAGATAAAGATGGGAAAGAGGAGGGAAATATCGTTGAACGGTGGTGAGGGAATTTATGAAATTTACGGGCTGCACGTTCTGAGCTTTGCTTCGTGTCGACGGGCTTTATTGGATTCCATTTTGCAATGAAGAATTTATCATTCTGGAAGATAATATGGGACTTGCGCGTTTTCACGATTATATTCGTGAATTTGAGAATAAGTTTTCCTTGAGTGTATGTGAGGGGGTTTTTGCACTGTTTTTTGCCAGTATTGTCGAGTTTCCTGAAAGTTAAATTTTAGATTTATATATCTGTATAGGTGAATAGTTATGTATATATTTATAATATAACGTTGATATCATAGAATTTAACATTCTCACGTTTAATTAGTTTGTTAGTAAGGAATGTGCTTGCGTAATTAACAGCTCAGTTCCGATTTATTTGGCCCTCTCCAGTTGGCGCGGCGTTACTTGTGTATATTGTGTGCCAGGTGTACTCCAAATAATTCACTATCAACGTGAAATTCACGAATGGAAATTTATTGTAGTAATTTATCTGTTTGCATTATAATTGTGGAGTACCTGTGGATTTATATAAATACTTACAAATTAAATAATTGTAGATAATATTTTATTGGCATTAATTATAATTGTCACTCGTTTTTTTATACTGTTTCTTTTTACAATATTTTTTATTTGAAAGGTTTATTGGTAATAGTGATTTAATTCCAAAATTATTAAATGTCCTGAATTGAATTCCGAAAATTTCTCGCAAATATTGATGTGAATAACCAACAGGATTTGTAATTGTTTATTGAATGAGCTTTAAAATTTTATAAATATATTTATGACGTATAAATCTGTATGACTTAATGTCGGTGATGGGAGAAAAGTAGTTTATAAAAATAAAAAATTATTATTTTATCTCAAGTATCAGAATTATCAGGCGTTTTTCTCGAGTGGAAGATGAGTCGATTAAATACACTATAAAATTTTGTTGATATTGATTTTATAGACATGATCCGCTAATTTATGATATCAATAATTTACAAGGTGTAAAAATCATTTGAGTACATTGAGATAGTAGAGAAACAATATTTATTGACATATTACTTCAAGATAATATTAAATATTAAATATTTTTTATATGTATATAATAATATGATTTTTTTCCAAGCGATTTTCAAAGTTTAAAAATTTTTTGTTCTTCATTTATTTTCTTAGATATTATAAATAAATTCCTGATATTAAAAAAAAATTAAATAAAGTGAATATATAGATAAATTAAAAATCAAATTAAAAGAACAAAAAAAATAAAATAAAAATTTGTATATATATTTAGAATTTTTTATTTTTTCTCACAGATATTTTCATAAAACTTTTATCCAAAACTAACATAATATAATTCCTTTATTCACATGTATATTTTTATTTTCCATTGTGTGATAAAAAAATATGAATATAGAGTAGATGAATAAGTTCGCGGATCATGAGTACAGAAGATCCAATTGAGATATAGTCAGTCGCAGTGAGTCAGAGTAAAGCAAATCCGAGAAACACGTCCAACACATTATGAATGCTCACGTTTTAGCTCGGTCATAACTGGGTCCCGTAAAGACGATTTAGGGGTTGGCATAAAAGTTCCCCTGAGAAAGAGAATTGGTGGGGTACGAATGGTGATACAGCCAAGAGCTGCTATAGACGAAAGCACTAAAATAATAAAAGTCTCTTCAGAGGACAATGTCTCTTCATGAGATAGGTATAGTAGAAATATTTAATTTAGCAAAGAGGTCTATACGATAGATTCAGGAGTTTCTCAAAAACCTAAATTACATCAATTAAATAACTCTTAAAATATTTATAATAATAATAAATTTAAAAAATATATAAAACATTATTAATTATTCCATTCGTATAATAATAAATGTTTCTTTGAATACAAAGAATTTTTTTTTTCACATGTTGAAGTATTTACATACTGAAGAATAAATATCTGTGGAATAGAAATAAACAATAAAAAGTGCTTCAGTAAGCAAGCAAAGTTACTCATCATTCGTTTCTCTACTGTTTCTCTACGTTGCACGCGGTTTCTCTTGTTTGCGGTTCAGTAATCATGCTGATTCAGGCACCGTGTTCACCACATAATTGAAAAACTTGATCAGTGTCGCATTACTATCGATAGATTCACCAAGCCGAGAGAATGAATTCAATTATCGTTTATGAAAGAAACTTTTTCCAATAGTTGAAGGATACACTGTCGCATTCTTTCGTTCGTTAGTTCTGATTTTCTTCTCTCACTCGAACCATGTACTCCCTACCAACAAATCACTCACAGTTGGACCGATCCTGGAAGGAGAAAAATTCAGTGACATTACTTGGGAATAATCAGACATTCGTATATTATTTTTTTTTTTTTTCATTCAATGACACGCCTAAAAGAATGTTATAATAATTAACTGTGTATCAAATATATATTCTTTATAATTGTTATTAAAATTTCTTTTTAATTTTAATAGTTATCGATATGTTAATATTATAAACATATAATTATATTTCTTGTAAAAGTAAACATAAATAGAATTTAATTCATTGATTGATAAGTTAAAATTGGTATAGAAAAAAAATAAATAAATGAAGGATGAAATGTAACAGTGAAAATGTTGCGTAAATGTCAGACAACTGTATAAGAATTTTTACTGTAATAGCTTATAGCAGGGGCGAGGTCTTACTATAAAAGTCCTTTTATACTATACTAGTGAAAAAGACATTTTAACAGTGAAAGAAAACCATCTCCCAAGCGAGGTCCTCCAATTTTCTTTTCGCGTGCTGTCAAAGGTTAACGGAGTGAAAATATTTATGTGCATCATGAAAACGCTCGAGTATATACACGGACAATTAATTTGCCTGCAGACAAAGAGATATCAAAGCTCGTGCTTTTTGGTGAGTGGTAAAGGGAGCATTACTATAGACAAGGAAGGAATTTTCTACGTTTAAAATAACGTAAAAGTGAGGGTAAGAGAGAATGAGAAAAACATCCAAATATATCCATACACATAGGAGGGTACATGAAATTGTATTGAAGTGGAAGGGCCTCGCTAATTGTAATCCCTACGGCATCAATTACATTGCAACGCGTTTGTTGGTGGATTGCAATTAAAAAGAAAAATTTCACGATTCAAGTGTGTTCACGTTGATGGGGAGACATATTTCTCTCTTTGTGTTCCCCTTTAATTCAACATAATCGTCACTGACGCATGCCAAACCAATGGCCGAGCAGCAATGGTAATACATAACGATGAAACATTGCAATTCCTCATGCTCACAACAGTGAAATAAATAATCATTACATATGAAATAATTAAACAACCATTAATTTATCAATATAAATTCATTGTCTGCATCTATCAATTTATATACAATATAAGAATGAGTGTTTTTTGGGTAATGAAAAAAAAAACAACGTATTCAACGCTGTGACAATAATGAAATACTGTGAAAGTTCATACACAATACAAATGTGAATCAAATACAACAAAGTGAAAGAGGGTAAACTCTCGGACTATGTATATATTTATAAATGGCCGTATGTGATGGGATGAGTTTAGGATAGGGTTTCGGTCTTTACCCATATTATCCTTGGATAGTCCTGTTGTAGCTAAAGAGGTGGATATGAGAATGGTTTAGTTTCATCAAAGTACAGTCACAAGCCGTTTAATTACATTAGCTCTTATGGTGGGTTTGTGCCTCCAGCCCTTTTTCCCTCACATTTCTCTCTCACACATTCTCTGTGGTTCTTTCATCTTGCCGCTTAGCTACGCCATGACCAGACAATTGTGTATATTATATAAACTTATACACAATATATATTCTCAACACTATTGTCGTTACTCTCTGAATTGAAAGCACGAGTAAACTAAAAATTATCATAACTTCTTTTTTCGTATATTTCTTTTATCTAAATAATTATATTGTGTTTAATATTATTCCATGTATTTATAAATAAATTTATTTGTGTATATGACATTTTCCTGATGAGAATTTGTCTCATTTCTCTATATATTTCCTTAATGAGTCGAGCGGGAGAATGTGTGTATGTAAATCTCGTGGTTTATTTCGACGAGAAAGTTGAACATCACAATTCTCTGTACCGCAAGCATCTGAGCCAGTAGTGCACTATTGTATATTATTAAATGTATAGAAGCATGTGATGTGAATACATGTATGTGCATATAATACGTAGTTGGATGGGCACGTCATCTCTGTATACATATGAGACAATCATTGATTATATACTATGTCTGAGCAATTATTACGTTTAACTCGACGCACTAGAAATACTGTATAGAGGCAGGTTGTCACAGTTCAATAATTTCATCTAACCATTTGCATGCACGCATTAATATATACTCCATTAGATATACAGCTGAGGATTGATTTGCAATTTTGGGAGTAGATCCTGCAATTACTCTCTCTATATTTCTGGATATATTCACATTGGTCTCTGTCTCATTGTTACGCATCCTTTCTCTGAGTCTATCATACGTATATAAATGCGTTATATATTTTTTTGATAGTATTTTATCGACAGCCGGTGTGTTTGGGAGGGTTGTTTGACAGCAGTATCAAAGTTTTTGATTTATTTTGGATGACCGATGGCAGACCGAGCCTTTGCAAATGCCAAATAGTAGGAATTTTTTAGTTTTTTATCGCTGTTGGTGACTTTTTGGACTGAATGAAAAACAGTGTTTGGAATGGTATTATTGCGAACGAGATGAAAAGTCGTATACAATACATTTGATATTGGATATGTATACATATCTATAAACGTGAACGTATAATAAATAGATGCCATAAATATGCATCGGTCTATATAATATAGTTTATGAGAAAAGCATTAGAAAATGATTCTTTAAAGTGCAGCTGGATGTATAATGTAGATGGGAAAATTTTTTATGTTTGTGCAGCATTTTTTTTTTCACATCCTCCACACTTTTGAATATTTAAACATGATAAAAGTATGAATAATTATTTATCATCGTGACTAAGCTGAAATTAAAGTAAATGGTTAATGATAAAAGTTTTTACATCGAAAGTATAATTAAAAAAAATTATTCATTGATCTAAACGTCATGAACAGAAAGGCAGTGCGCGGCTTAATTTGCTCGATGGCTTTCTTTTGATTCCGATATCTAACGGTAAAGTCGCATGAGTCAAGTTGACTGTGTGTTTTTGTTTGGTTCACTTCACAAGAACGCAGAGCTTACCAAGCTCCTTTGAGCCTCTGGCATCGGGTTGATTGATTACGGGTAACTTGAGAGCTTGAAGAGTCATTACTGTCCCTGCATCTCGAGGGTTTAATGCTATTCTGGATTAACATGTCCAACTAATGACCCGTTGCTTTACATCGCTGTATGTTCCTTTTTTTTTTCTTTTCATTTTTTGTTCAAGTCGTTTTTCTCACTTTTTTCTCCTCGCTTTTTCCTTTCTCTTCATTTTATTCCCGCTATTATTTGGCTGGTGCTCATTCAATCCTTTCTACCTTATATCTATACTTACCCTCATGATATATAGGGAGACTTGCTCATGATGAAAGCCGAATAATCCATCGTTTCGTGACTTCATTTTCATTTTGTCAACATTTTTGTTCCTCGCGATAAATACATTTAGTTATATACAGGTTGAGTAATTCGTTTTATTCTTTATTGATTGACATATATCACGAAGAGAAAAGAGATCGTGAATATAGTCCGGTGCGTGACATTATTGCAATTTAATACAGGCGTTGAAGCTTTGAGCTCGTGACGGCCCAGCTTTTCGTGACTTTACTACTGTTGGGAATATATATACATAGACACAGAGTCATATAATGTGTACATACATATTTATATATTTTTCTGATTGAAAGTATTTGTTTGAAAAATATATTTCATGAGTAATTACGATAATAATAAACACGATGTACTGTTTATAATGAGAATGAATATCTATATGTGATAAGTTAATATTATTAGTGAGGAATTATTGAATTGGAAATTGCCAATTGAATTTCGTGTTGCTTATTCATTATCAATACCGAATAGGTGTTAGTTGAGAGGAATGAAGATTTATAATGACTCTATATGAGTGTTGTAAATTATTTAATAATTAATTAATAAATTTAAAATTAATACGAAATTTGAAATGACTAAACTCGCCATCTCTCGGTGAATTTTTATAATATAAAGTCACTTCAATTGTCTACTGAGAGATGTCAGGATGTTCCAATGAATTGCGTCAATGCATTGATTTGTTTTTTTTTAAAGTATTATAATTGATTGAAAAATTTATTTTAATAATTTTTTGGTTAATATTATTCAATTAATTAGTTATTTAGCTAATATTTCTTATCACAATAATTTTAAATTAATTTTGTAGCTTTAATTATTATAGAAAATAATAAAAATAATATATTATTGAGATTGGAATTGAAATGTGTCAAGCTTTTTCTTAAAGTTAGATCAAGTGCTTATTCGTACAAATAAAATTTCGTTGATTTCTGTTTATTGTTCGAATGAATAGTGTGTATCAGCATCAATTATATATCACGCCCACTGTAATAATGGTCTTATGTGTGTAGCGTTGGTATAGGAAGTGACATGGGTTGATGGGGATGCTAGAGATGATGGCAAGAATGGACCCAGTACAGTTGTAATCCCAGCTTCTCTTTTTCACTTTTCTATCACATTGAGTGCTTTAGAGTCTGCATTAAATGTCGTCTGTAGTTGGTATATACTGTCGAGAAAACAAAAACCCATTTCAGAAAAGTTGAAAAAAAAAAATAGATGGCAATTTTTTTTAATTGTTTTACGAATCAATAAAGAAATAATATATTTCATCTGTAGGATAATTCAAATGAAGAAAAAAAAATATTATTATAATTTACATTCATTTCATTAATATATTAGGTATCCATGTGTGGTTAATAACCCAATAACTATCAAGGAATCCATCAAATTTCAAACCAAATTTAACACAGAATTTCACCGCGTAACTCACAGTAGAGCACGCAGTGGAATTTTGTGTGAAATTAAATTAATTATTTGTTTGAAAATCGATAAATTCCACAGAAGACTCTGGCGATATAATATTGTTCACCTGTGTTGCTGTTGATGACTAACAAAATTGCTTTGATGGTAAAATAAGTCGAATCTTAAAATACTAAATTCAATCTAAGCTAAAAGATAATCCATAGACGGCGTTGACAAAGACTAAAAACTCAATATTAATATTAATTAATAACTTGTTAAATATCTAAAGCATGTTGAACGTAAAGCAAATAATTTTTTCCATGTAATCTCGGTCTGAGCTTTCGATCAAGGATACTTTCAATACTATAATAATTTTTCCTTGGCGTAAAACTGATCGTAGCTCTTGATATAAATAAAAAAAATCAAATGAAATTATTCATCACACGAAGATTATATGTCCAATGTGTATGTATTTCTTCGTGTACCTAATTCACATTTGTTTCGGGGACATGATCATAAAGAAATGTGTGGCAGTGTAAAAACGCCGTTGAGTTCAACTAAACACGTAATCAATATAATTATTCGTCTTTGGTATTTTTTTACAAATAACCCCACAAAGTATCTACATGCGCGCTTTGGTGTTGATAAGTTCAGTCCAATTCACAGTGCCTTTTTCTATACAAGAGGATTAATCAGCAATAATCAAGAAGAGCAACTCACCTTGCTCTTCTCAATGAAAAAGCGCGTTGAGAGCGTTTTGATCAAAGAGAAAAGCAAATGGGAAATGATGAAGAGTCAGGAAGTTTTGGTTTGAAAATCACTGTGCTGTAGGCGATTGATGTAGGTATTATATGTGGATATCGAATACTGCAGTCTTGAAATGCACAAATGTGCTTGTATTTAACGAAAGAAAAAAAGGAGCATAAGGTAGAAAGCTTGGAATGAAAGAAGAAAGCGCCCATTGCATAGAAATGTAAAATGAAAATAAAAAGACATTAGAGGAAAAAAAAATGAAAGAAAATAGGGTTCTTCTAGAAATGCCTGCGGGATGGTTTCCACCTTCTTTGAACGAATGCCAAGATATATATGTGAACGGAGAAACGAACGACGACGAGTTTCTATAACTAAAGTTTTCAACGGAAAGTATTTAGAAAGATCGGACATCGCTTTTATACAGAGGTGAATTAAATTCTTTTTTTTTTTTATATGAACAGTTGGGTTTTGTAAACGTATAAAAGAATGAGTTTAAGAACTAGTACTGCGAGTAAAGTTATCTTGAATTAAATAAATTCACCGTGAATGATTGATGGAAATATTGTTAAAGCTGAACTATATAGACATTGTGATGATTTTATAAATGCCAATACATTTTTTTAATGAAGAAACACAGATGTTAATTCAACGATTTATTATACGAATTCCCCATTAATAATCTGCAAATTGCATAATTATATATTATTTATTGGATTCCTAAATAGTCAAATAATTTTGGTAAATATATATTATACATATTCGTATACATATATATAGATCAGCATAAGTAAATGATCGATAAAGAAAATGTAGGAAAAGAAAAAATGAAAAATAATAGAGTAAGTTTTATATTAATTAAAATAACCACAACCTCACTTGTTTGCTCACACAGTTTATTATATGGCTTTTAACTTTTCTTGTGGGATTTATGTGCTACATCAGGCGACTGGGCGTCAACGCATTTTTTTGTAGAAATGAAGCAAAAAAAGTATTGCGTGTGGCTGTAAAATTAACCATTTGCGGAGAAACTTGTCGTTGGTTACTTGGTTTTGTGCAGTTTTTTTTTGCAGTTTGACTATATACAGACTTATATAGACGGCTTCTACCACCGTAATTTTCCAGATGGTGTAAAATCCAAGGGAAAGCCAAGGAGTCTTTATTTCCTAGCGTTGCAAGTGAGCAGAGCGATATCGCTAGGTACTGCCGGTGCTTTAGACGCTCAAGTCATTGATAGATCTTTGGAAGAAAGGAAATCTTTGAGCTCTGTATGTACGATAATGGCAGACAAAACTTTTCAGACGCCTCTAATACATACCCATATATATATATATATATATTTGTTGTGTGACCTATTAATTTCTGTAGTGAATTGGATGAAGCTTTAGCCGCGATAAAAGGGATTAAATGATTAGCGATGCCATATTATATTTTTATTAGAAGAGTTTAAAGCATCTTCAGCATTGAAATGGTTTTTCGATTTATTTATTTATTTATTTTTTTTTCAAGACGTTTAATAAATCATTCTACAATATTGAAATACTTTTATATATACTATAGATCGTATTTTATACTTCACATCATTTGTCTATTATGCAGTAGAAAAAGTGCTATTGATATTTTTAATCTCTCAGTTTGCTAAATAAAAAATATTATGGACTTTCAGCATAAATAGAGCAATTGTGTTGAGACTTTATAAATTAATTGCACAATATGTGGTATGAAAAAAAAAAAACAAACCGTATATCATAAGCATTAACCATAAATTTTCCACGACATTCTGTCACACTTCAACACTTGGCCGTAAACTTGAGCTTTTCATTAATCAGCAGGTGGGCTTCCGATAAATCTTGCCTACGGTGCTATAGCGTCAACGACTTTATTAGAAATTATGCGATACACGAGTAGATGTATATGCAATCAATAAAGTATAATCAAGAGTTATTGGCGAGCTTTTACCATTAAGTACATCTTTTTCTCCCTCCACTTTCATTGCACTTGTGAAAATAGTCTTGGTCTTTAAATTATGCAATTTAATGCGACGTTTATTCATTACGAGTAATGATAATCATGTTATTTTTAATTAATTAAATTACTATTAAGATTGAGCAGCATTCAACCACAATATTTATTTATATATTGAAAAAAAAAAAATTAATTGAAGCTAGTAAAATTATAAATTCAAACAAAATATTCCTACTAAATAAAAAATATTCAATTCAAACCAATATTATTTATATAATGCTAGGGATTTTTATTCGACTCAAATTAATGAACAAAACTATACAAAATTTTTCATTCAACCAATTTTGAATAGATATACACATATACCTATGTACAAATGTCATTTAGTTGAAATAAAAAAAAAATAGTTTGAATAGAATATTTTATTAAATAGTAAACATTGCGATTGGTCTATATGAAATGAATGGTGATCATGTGTATACATATATTATAAAGATGAAAAGCATGATGTTCAATGAATTTTATACATACATGTACTTGTGTATATACGTATGTATAAACCCATAGATGTCTGTCATACATATTGAAGTGGTATAGGGAAAGATGGGTTTTTGTCGAGCATGTACGCTCTGATATAACAGAATAGAAAAAAAGAAGGGCTGAAAGTGGCGTCATAGTTGAAGATCAAGGGGTCACATACTACACCCAGTAATATTACATATCGATTGTTCAGTCACCCTTGGGCTAGATAACGAATTGCTATTTGACACACGGCCTAGATTTAAGGGCTGGTTTAATCAGACTGCCATTTATATTGCCAGTGGGTGAACACTCGTGTATATACTTATCGCACAAATTAATCTAATATCTCTTGAATATGTCGAGTCAAATGTACATAGTTCTCTCACCGTCTGTCGACCAAACTTTCCAATTATCCAGTCGAACAAAATTACTCAGAGTGCACTGGCAATTATTGCTGTTAATCTCCAATAGGAGGTTCAGAAAGTTGAGGGCCTGCAACTAAGAGTACACGATAGGTATAGAAATATACTATTGTGTATTTATCATACATATGTATGTATATATTGGTGTGTGTGTGTGTATGTGTGCTATTGCAATGTTTGCAATCGAATTGAACTGGAAAATAGAAGTCACAAGAGTGGACAACGTACGTTTGTGAAACATGCTCTCTCTGCTGTTGGCATTAATTGTCCAATATTATTTTGCATCGATAATATAGATATATTTATAGATGTTATAATGATAATTATGAATATATATATGTGTGTATGTATAAATAATATGAGTTAATTAAGGCTGAAACGATTTGTATGTCAGTTTAATATTTTTTTATGTTTAATACTTTCAATTAATGAACTTTGGAATTGCGATAAAGTTAAATTTTATTAAACTTTACTAATGAAAAAAATAATTACTACTTTATGATTTAATTTCATATAAAAAGAATAAAAATGAAGAGAATTAAATACAGCTGGAGAATAAAATGAAATGGATTTTAAAATATATTGACAGCTTTAGTCTGTTATTAAATTGACAATTTTTCCCACGTATTCAATTTATTATATTGTATAGATTACATACATAAACTCTTGACTTATATCTAATCATCTAAATCTATATTTTTCACCCCTACAACATTTAGACATCTAGAATCCCTCATCAATTTTTGACGCTATAAAACCGGTAAAATACACCACGTTTATTATTATCACGCTTGAAAAATGAATGACGTGAGTGCTCAGAATTATATATACACATATATTATACATATATATACGGCAATATATTATATATTATATTTATTGAATTGGAGAACGGACGTGTTTTATCGGGACAGATATATACATACATACAAATACGTCTTACCATATAGTTGCAGTGGTGACTGTGCTTCACTCGCGCGATTGCACATGATAAAATGGGGAAGAAGAAGTTGAATTTGAACCCAACGAGCCGTTCAATCGTTGTCACTATATATATGTATATGTCTGAGTAAAGTCTATGAGTCATGGCCCAATCGTTGGCATTCATCGTCTACCGATATTTTTCTGAAACATGAGCATCACTTTCTCCCCTTTTGTTCAGTTTCTCTCACTATTCTTTTTTCTTTTATTTTTTTTTCTTTTCATCATTTATCTCGACGACTTTTCCACTTGCGTGTCTGATGTCCTCAAAAAGTCACCAACATTCATCCCTACATGTGGAACCAGCAACGGGGCGAAATCTAGCACATTTAGTTTAGGCATTTTATGGCTGACACATACGCACGCAATTCATAAAAAGTTTTATTTTCCATTCTCCTCCATAAAATTCTTTAACATTACATTCCCTCTCGGTTTCTCTATTTTCAGTATACATATTGCGTCTCTTTATAGATATATGTATAATAGTTCATGTATATAAATAGAATTGTCTGATGACAAATTGCGCGTATAAACGCATAAATATTGTATTTTGCTATGGTGGTACTGGAAATACAGAGGCCCTGCAGGCAATGGTATAACATCCCCGACAAATGAATTGGGCAAAGAGCCATCACATTGAGTGCGTTATCGAGTTATATGTTTTGCATGAATTTTCCATAATTTCTGTGCGCATCACGTGCGGACAAGAACGTGTGTAGTAGTACTCTTACATTCCATGGTATATTTATACCATCAAAACATGTGTGCATGTATGAATAAAAAAGAATTCACAAATCTATACGATAGATTTGATTATTGGAAAAAGGTTGAAAATAGTGATGTTAAAAATATTTAATTAATTTTATATTCGTTATTGTGAGAAATAATTCTATATTGATTTGAAATGTTTCTTTCGTTTCAATTATTTTTATATTTTTTTTTATATGTAGATATGTATGTGTGTATAAATGCATTCATTAAAAAATAATATGAGAGAATATGAAGGTATTGACAATGTTTTGCTATACATTTTCAATTGGAACAAATGATGAATTGGAGCTTGTGATACGTGACGCGCTCTCGTACACTCGTTACTCAATTATCACACCAATGAAGAGGGAATAGGCGATCTATAAATTTCTGGTTATATATGTGTATACTCTTTCAATGGGGGCATGATATTATTCAATGATAAATGGTAAACAATTTGCAATAATTAGGCTTCTCTAATGTACAATGAATTATTAAATGTGAGTATTATTATTGTTTTATACTTGTATGATCAAATATTTTTATGAATGACTGAATTTTCCCATGGTTTATTCACGCATATAGATTTAACACTCTGATGAATGTTACTTTGAATAATAAAAAACATTTACTCGTATAACAATTTTTTTTTTAACTTCTCATTTTTTCTGCATTTTGTGTCTTTTGTTTTTATTGAATAATTTAATATTAAAACTAGTAAACGGAATTAAAAATGTTTGGTAAATAATTTATTTCAGTAAATGAAGTGAATATCATTCGCTAAAGCTAAAGTGTGTATTTTTT
>JAQQBR010001831.1:8692630-8720865 GCA_030347285.1 Microctonus hyperodae
GTATGTGTTGAAAAAAAATAGAGACGGTGAAAGAGTGGGTGAGTGAGGAGAATGTTTGCAGCGTGTTGAAGGGAATAAAGAGAGACACAGGAAGAAATAGGGAAAAATGATAGAATACATGGAAAGAAGAAGTAGGATTAAACATAAAAAATGATGGTGTGGTGGTGAATAAAATGAGACATAGTGCAAGACCACTTTTTTACATTATTCTTAACGACTGGTAGTTCGCGATCACGCAAAGTGTTTGGCTTTCCCAGTTTACTTGACACTGCGTCATAGTTTTAAAGATACTTGCAGAAAAACCTAAAAACGAACGACTTATATTTTTTTTAGACATATTTATATTTGTTTTTTACATATCTCTTAAAATGCAAGTGCTATTTTATAAATAATATAACCGAATTTCACGATTTTTTATATTCATTGATAATAAAAGTAAATTGAAAATATTTACACATATTTTTTTAATGATCAATTTTTTTTTATAAATATATTAATATACAAAATCGAGTTTTGAATTTTGAAAAACAGTGAACAATCGTGTGTATACACGTATAATATTGTCTGGTTTATTTTACCGTAATCAAATAGTTAAATATTTACATTTAATGGTTTGAATTGGTGATTGGTTAATTTAAAATAAATCAATATGTTGTAAATCAATAAATAAACTGATATATTTAAACAGAATTAGTGATTCGAATCAAATTTTAAAATAAATACGTCAATTCACTCTGAAATATATTTATTCTATACAAACCTTTTTTTTTTTCTTTCTCTCCACATCAGATTTATATGTATGTAGAAATATATATCCAACCAGTGTAGGAGAATTTTATTTTTTTTTTCCTCCATAGCTGAATATCGATTGGTGATTCATTCTGAATACATTATATCAATGGAATAATACGAATCGGAAATTCCGATGAAAATTAGTTGCATGAGAATGTGAATGGCTTTTCTGGCCCTATTGCAAGTTCGTGTATATAGATGCCGATAATCGTAATCTAAAATGCATATAAATTCACCCTCGTCGTCATAGGTCGCATATGTAAAAGAGATAGAGTAGTAAATGGTCTCTATCTATATTGTTAAGGACGTATATATTCAAATAGAATCTTATCGACACAGTGCCAAATCACATTTTCTACTCGCAATCTTTACGGGATGTTTTTTTTTCCTTTCTCTTTTATATAAGGACATTTTCGGACTTTATTCCAAGCTTTATACTGCACAACTTCATTTGGTTATTTCGTCGATGGATCGATGTCAAATGTTTGCCATCAATTTCCATCAGCAGTGATTGTATCTCATGTCTGATACAACTTTCCTGTTTCCCCTCGTTGTGATGAATGTCTTCGTATCTGTATTATATGTATATATTTATTCCTATCTTATGTAAACTCATGTTTACATACGTGGGTCTAACTTTTCTTGTATCTTTATTCTTCATGGATTATCCAATGTTTGTATTCAGAATGGACTAACTGTATGATTAACATTGATTTGATTTTGTTACTTTTTATTTTGGAATTGTGTAGAAAATATTTTTTGAACATCAGGTATTGGAAAATATTTATAGTTTTAGCAATGGTTGTGTTGAGACTTTTTCAATGTGAGATACACATTGTTGAAAGTTGATTTTACACAATTTTTATTTTTATTTTATTTTATTCCATTTTTTTTTTATTTTATTTTTCTGACGACTACACGAATTTTCTCTATTGCTACAAACGTAAAAGTAACGTCTTGGCGTATTTGCATAATATATGTTTCTGTCGAGACGCAGCTGCCGCGGGATCTTGTAACACGCAGATGGATGTGTATATACACATACTGTGCGTATGTCATAAAATTTATAATGGCTGCCATATTATATTTCTTGGCATTTCAATATTTCATTTTTTGATTTAATTCAGACAAAGGTACTCCTTCGCGTTTCACTATTCTGCTTTTATTTCTTCTGTTACATATTTTTCTTCACGTAGCTGTATACTATTATATATACATATAATATATGTCTGTTAATATTTTCAACGATTGAAAATAAATATAAAATATGCTCATTTATTTTTCGTTTGAATTTTCATTTTATAGCTTCAGTTTATCTCTGTGATATTTTACATTTCTGTTAATGCTCGATATTTAAAATTTTTATACTTCCATTGATAATTTATTTATTTATTTATTTATGATAAAAATGGAGATAGTTTATTTTTCCTTAGAATTTAAAATAGTTATTGTTTCAAGTACATTTATATTACTTACATTCAAGATTACTCACATTTTTTTTTTTGTAGAGTGAATTCGAGAGTAAAACCGGTACACTTTTGTGATGAACGATGGTGGACAAACATTAATTCATCCAGTCAAACCATCGGTAAAACCCTGAAATCTAGACACACCATTTCACAAATACTCTCATTCGTACAATGTTAAATCCCTTTGGGTGTAGTTTTTACACCGTAAATACTGCGCGTCTGTCTTTATACGCTTTGTTCAGCATTGATCCAAGTCGAGATGTCTGCAAAGCAAAGAGTAACTTGAGAATAAAAAAAGCATGATGACCTCTTGTCAATATGTCTTTGGTTCAGCCCGTGCGATGGTGAGAAATTGCTCGAAGCTTTTTTTTTTCCTTTTCATAAAAAAAAATTGTCTACGCAGCAGTAAAATAAGAGAGAATAAAATGAAAAAGGAAAATACTAACTATATATTATTATAATTCTTTTTATATCTATATAAATTAACAATTTTATTTTTTATTATTTCATATTAATAACTTCACAATATTGATATAAATATTTTTTTTCAAAACTTTCATAATATTAATTTATTTACGTTTAAAATAATGACAAATCACATTGCAATTGGATGGCAGCGGAATGCGAGATTTCTGGGAATGAAAAAGGGGAAAATAAAGTCAAGGGAAGATACATGTACATGTATATATAGTAGGAGGGTTTACATGGAACGAGTAGAAAATGAAGCGGTAGATGTTGTTGTGCCACTGCGAGGGTTGAGACCCTTGGGACTCTTCTATAATAATCACGTAGACGTCTATTGGTAGTATTTTTTTTTTGTTTTTTCCCCTCACTCCCAGATATACCAATAATCCTAAAAGGCCTTCCCGCAATCATCTTTTTCGTCCCTCGTAATTATTATTATTTTTATTATTATTATTATTGTTATTATTACAGTTACTACTGCTTTTTTTCACTTATTTTGGTGTATTTTTTTTGCATTGCACTATATATTTGCACGGCACAATATTGAATGTGAATTGATGAGAGAGGAAAGTGAAAGAAAAAAAAAACAAAATAAATATTACAGAAAAACTTTATCAGCTGAAAAGTTGTTTTATGGCGGTTGGTCGTGTAATCGTGCATGTACACCCGACGTGACGCCACGTCGCATTCATTCAGTGCGAAACGAATATAAACAAGCTCGTAAACATCGTTAAAACTTTTACATACCGAGCACAATACTTTATTTCATTCCCTGTTGCGTACTTTTCTCATCTATAGGTGGGTATGCTCTTTGAATTATGTGCTGGTATGTATAGCTTTGAAATTTATACGTGTGTATGTGAATAAAGTCAAATATTCATCAATGTGTGTTAATAGGATCCTTCAAATATATAGCGTGGTTTGAAAGTGAGAAAATCTGAGTTTTAATATTATAAAAAAAGAAAGAAAAAATATAAGAAATTTTTTTTTTATAATTATACACTTGGACTTTTAGAATACAAATTTAAATTTCACTAATTTTAGTAACTAGAATGTACATATATATATAATTAAATATGGATAAGTATATTATTTCAGTTCGATGAAAAAAATTTTTAATCTACAATTTTAAACATGTAGAAAAATGTTGTAATATAACGTCTTTTATATATTTTTGTAATTCTAGTAATTACTTTTTTTTTATCCCTCTATGTTTGAAGATCTAATTACGCGAAATGACAAATCAAAGGGCTTATTCTATTTTATTTTAGTCCCCTATTTAACAGCCCTTTTAAAACGTTATTCCGCATGAAATGCGTTTGAAATCAGTGAAAGAGTTAACGAGGCGAACACACGAATGCATAAATACATAGGTATTTATTTCTATTTAATACATGATATATTCGCGTGTGGGAATCTATTCCACAAAGTTGAATTTGTAGCCAGTGGTTCATACCCATTCCGATCAAATACGACGTAAATGCCAAGCTATTCATTAGAAGTACCTATTGGTCTGTTTGAAAAGCCTTATACTCTTTCATTTATAATTATATAATTTATCTTTCAATTTTATTATAATAATAATACATAAAAAATTATGATGTCCTTAGACTAACAATCTTTGGATTTCGATGATTCATAATAAACTTCTACTAAATATATTCCAGTGCTGATATTATTAAATAAACGATAAGAACATTTTTCATCACAATATGTGTATATATTTGTTTATATAACGTCGCCAATTCTCGTATTGTATGTTATGTCAACGGATTTAGCACTCACGTCTCATTCATCTCTGTAGAATCCTATCTAGTTGGCGCCACGTCTTGCGATTCTCGTTCATGTACACAAGTATTACTTGTGCGATGCGCACACAACTTCATGTATTGCTTTACGTCTAACAATTTTTTACCCTTGGCGCCAACACTTCGTCTCACTTCCTATTGTCCTTTCTTCTCGTTCGGTAGCATACACCCTACGTTTCATTTTCACAATAGCTATCCGTTCGTACATGTAGAGAATTGTGGACAGTGTAGGGATAAAGGAGGAGTGAAGAAATACGCAACTCCCATACTTCTTGACCATTCTTCCATTTTAAACAGAATCCAATGTCTGGACCACGCTTTGCCAACCACCCGTCGACGGCGTTGGCGCGTTTTATGTGTCTGCACATGGGTGGGAGGTGTCACAACCAGAGGTCTTCCATTGAATTATATGTCTATGGCTTTTAGAAGCGTTAATCTCGGAACTTCATCTCGATTATTCAAAGTTAGGTATAGAATTATCGCAGATAAATGTGACTTCTTTTCATTTATCTTGATGACAAGTGAATACAGTAAAATGTGTACATTACTAAAATTTTTTAAATGAAAAATGTGATAATTAGAAAATTATTTATAGGTAATATGTATATTATATTAAAAGTTAGTATAAGTTTTTATCAATCCGAGTCGAAATTTTCTTCCTACATTACATCTTTGTGTTCCTTAGTGAACCTCGTCCTGATTAGCGCCTTTTTAGTACTTTCTATACTTACTTGTACCTTAGTAATTCCTTAGTTTTCCTTAGTTTTCGTTAGTTTTTAATTTGTTATACCTTAAAATGAAAGAAATGGAAATATTTGCCACTTTTAAGGCCTTAAAAAACACCAAAATTTAAAATAGTACCTTCAATTCCTATGTTAAAAAAATTATATGCAGGTCTAAAGTAGAAACAAAATTTTTACTCGGGTTACTGTTAATATAATACATTAACTAATTAGTAATATAATGTAATATTTATAAATATTTTTCTTTCTTTGTGCAAATTCTTATGTATGAAATAATTGGATGATTTATCAAGTTTTCATTCTTGTTTGTCTTATGAAAATTTATTCTCATTTAATCTTACATACTATCAGTGATAAGCGCGTCAATAGTATTCAAATCTGTGGGGAATATTTATGAGAAATCCTCTGTAAGTTTTCTCAAGAGTTCTATATATGCATGTTATCATCATATGATATCGAGTGAAGATTGTATAAACGTGGGTGAAAGCATAAGTAGTATTAGAAGCGTTTGCTCTGGCGTAATCGTCACATCAACAATAAACATATTCTATGTCGTAAAACTTTAGAGAATTTTTTTTTTCCTTATCATTTTCGATCCACACTTTGTAATGAGCAATTTAGTTATTTATACGTGATGTATATACGTATACAGTTTTGTAAGCTGGGGAAAACATGGACATAAAAATATATCTAGATGTTTATTTCTAGAAAGAAAATATTTATTAGATAGACATGATATAATAAAGGCTAAAACATTTGTATTAATTATAACTAAAAATAGAATAAGTAAAATTAAATTCACGCCTTTTATTTTCGTTTACCCTCCCGCTCAATTATCTTTTGTGCATTATGAAAAAACAAATATGCGCATGCATATCTTTTATTTGTATGGAGCAAACGGTTGAAGTAAAAAGTAACTGAGGTAGAAGACACGTTAAAGATCAAAAGCGCAAAATTTTGAGCGAGCTGAGTATATGCTTTGACTATGTGTTTGATTAATTTTGTTTGTCTTCATATTAATTTAAAATAGAACTATCAAATCCCTAAACAAATATTTATTATATTTTTGACGAGTGATTTGTGGAAACGTGTATCTTTTCTCTTTATAAACGCAGAATCCTTTCGACAAAGTGAATATAAATATTCTATACACCTTTACAAAATTTCCATTTTTTCATCGCGATAATATTTAAACACTTTATCATAATTATACGAAGAAATATGTATTTCCCTTCAAACGAGGATTTAATGAATTTTCAATTAGTTAAATAATTGGAATATGACTATCCTATTAATATAGATTTAATGCAGATGCCGCGCCACATCTTCTCACTCTTCATCTTTTAGTGATGGTGTTATTCAAGTAGAATTTAGTGCGCGTTAAGGTCATGGCGTAAAACCTCGATGAATTAATTTGAAGGGTGAAAATCGGGCAGAAAATTCGGGTGAGACTCGTAATGTAGACAAAATTAGAAGAGGGTTGGAGCATGTATAGACATGAATATACCATGCGAATAGGTTGTGTGTGCCAGTGTCAATTAACCTCTTTCCCTGTGTGTGCCTTCTCTCTCTATATATATACCTATGGTTATAAGAACCATTTTCTTCTGCACCTTCTAATTCACTCTCTTCACCAACCTCTTTTCCACTGCGCCACCATGGCCGTACCAGAGAAAGGCTTCGTTTGGCTGTGTTGTCCCCTGGGGCTTAGCTAAATCCCAGTCGTGTTTTACTTCACCATTCCCACCGGCCAATGTTTCGAAATTAATGCGCAAAGTTGCCCTCTCCCTCACTACTATTCTGAAAGCAAACTTTAGAATCTCTATACTTCGTCTCAACCCTCTTCCTCATCTCTTTCACACTATATTTCCACTCACTATACCCCCTTTTTGCAGATGCTAAAGAATTCCCTTTTAGTAGAAGAAAAAAGAGTTGTAAGTATTTTTTTTTCATTTCATTTCATAAATTTTATCTACTTGAAATTTCGTTGATCGGTTTAATTGGAAATGTAAGCAAGAATCCATATTATTAATCGAGATAAAAATTTTCAAATGGACTATGTATATTTACATAACTATTATAAGAGGGTCCATGTTGAATTTGTAGTCCAACAGCGATTTTATTGATCTGTGTGTGCTATATAAACTTTGCCCTGAATATAATTCGATGTGGATTGTGTGTCACATCAATGCTGCAATAGATACAACAATATAGTTGAACATCAAGGTGTGACATTGCGCAGAAGGAGAAATGTACATATATACACACACACACGTAAACCAGTACCTAGTATATACAGTGATAATCACTCAAGACTGTCAATTGATCACTTCTACAACGCAATTCACCATGTACAGTCTATAATTTAATTAACTTTATTTTCGTCATTTTCTGATTTATCCAACTACATAAGATCGCACTTATTCTCTTCTTGTTCATTCAATCCATACATATATACATTCTATGAATATTATACAGCCGATCAACTTTCATCTCTGCCTCAAATCCCTGAGCACTGTCAGATGAAAGGTGTTTACAATGCGAAACTATCGTGTTTGTGCAAGCAAATTGACCAATCATCATCAATTTTCGATGAATAGTAGTTTCAATACAATAATCATACAGAGAGAGAGAAGGGATTCCTGTCTGTCCAAGGGAATTACAACTTCCCTCTGAATCATGTTTGAATTTATCCTCTTCATCTGTTATACATCTATCTATATACACATACTCAGTCATCAGCCCTCCAATCTCTTTTCCAATATTGATTTAACTATTAACCATGAACGTCGGCTACTAATTGACTGCAGTTGTCTCAGCTAGTCTAATTGCTCTACTAATCCACATTGAAGCCTTTGATTCTACTTCATATATGAGTATCGATAATATATCCTATTCCATACAATAGAACATAGTAAACACAATAGATCAGTGAAAAAGAAACTTATGGAAAAATTATCTCTTAAATGCGATACTTTCGTAAAGAGCTTTAACTGTATGTTAATTTTAACTAGAAGACTGGTAGAATAGGACGAAGTTACAGAGGTTTAGGGTACATTGAAGATATCCCTCGGCTTCAATTGGTTTTTGTTATGTCTATACACATAATCTATTGCAAGTGTTTGTGTACAATAGAGCCAATCAATCATTCGCTCATCGGTAAAAGCATTTAATTTCATCAACATAAATTTTCAAATGAGATTTCGTACATGAATCTACTTTCATCCCAACCTCAATACATCATCGTTGGTATATATATATGCGTATTTAAATTCAAGCACACGTATTTGCGCTTATGATTTGCTTCATTCTCTCATTCCTACTCTCAACATTGATCATAATCCCCTGTCTCTCTTGTGCATAAATCCTCGCGTAACACGGCCTAATTAGGGCCAACTCACGTGTGTACGTAGGATGAAAATAATCTCTTTAGCTATAGCTTTCCATATTCGGTCGTTGTTGAATACGTTCATTTAACAGCTCAATACAATCAAGCTCTTTAATGGCATTTATTTTTCTCTTATATCTAGTATTATATTAATACTATTTTCATCGTGATAATGGTTTATAAATTTAGAAATAACTGGCAAGAGAGGATTTATATTTCGGTTCTATTACCGTGGAAATAAACAAAAAAAATATATAATATAATACAATCGTATTTATTTTTTATTTATGTATCTAATATACCTTTAATATTATTGGATAAAGGTGCGAGCATGAACTTTTCGCTGGAGCATTTCTCCCTTGCTCTTTGTGACGCTTGGGACAAGGGTGCTCTACTTTAGGGAATTTCAGTCCCGCGTCCATTAACCTTGCGTATCGTATTTCAAAAATTCACGCGCAACTTGCGAGAACGTCCGCCAAGTTTATACTTATATAAACAAATTTCCACTGAGAGCACAGAATGAAATAGTCTGTGTATATGTTTACGTGTGTTGGTATTTGTGTGCAGCTATGTTGCTTGGTGGTTTCTCCATTGTTTCAACATCCCTGGAGACGGGAAAATTCGTCTCTGACTCTAGTGATATTAGATTGAAATGTATAGTTGGTGGTGCAGAGTAATGTACGTAGATAAAATTCGAATCATTGGAATATTCAAGATTATACATATCATTTATACATACACATAAATGCACAATATTATTGTATATATATATTTACATGTGTATAAACTGTAAACATAATCAGAGCTACTGAATAAGTAGGAGTTCATATTGCTCAGTGAATTATTCAAACTGGCATAAACGTCGACCAGATTCAAGATCCGAACGTTATATATTCCCAAGCGAACTAGACCTGTTCGTTTGCTCGACTTTGACATGATAATTTATAAGACTAGACACATGGTTAGTCCTATATATGTGTATGTGTATAGATAGTGTATATAATATATGTATGCATTTATATATTTAGTAGATGAGAATATCTTATATCGAATAGTTTGCCGCAAAGTGGAAATTTACTTGATGTGCGTAGATACAAAATAATATGCTTAAACATGTGCTTGAACACATTGATGGCAAAACTTTTCCTTCACTCTCACGCTCTATGGATATAGACTTTATGTATGAGAAATTTCTAAACTTCATCTTCCTGTATATGTATTATGTTCGACAATAAGTTTAGTCGGATGAAAATTACTTTTCGATAGCGCCGCAAAATTACGATGAACGTAATTTAATCATTTTTTTTTTATTAATAATATAAGTTTTTTAATGGTTTGATGTTTAATAATTCATCGTTTGTTATGATATTCATTTGAAATTAATAATTTTGTTTGTCGTTTTATTTATTTTAAATAATTAAATGTTTGGTGTATTTATTTCGTGTGAAATGAAATTAAATGTCATGAATTTAAGAATTTGATTGAAAGTATTTTGTGAAATTTTTTAAATATTGGGTATTCTTCCATTAGTTTTATTTTTTCATCTGTTTACTATTTTCATTTTCTGCATGAAGAGAATTTTATCGTATGAAAATTACTATGGTGATTATGATAAACCGATAAACCTGAACAAGTAATGGTTATAATCAACATCGAAATGTTTATATTGAAGATTTATTGATGCATGCAACTCTGTGTTAGCAGAACTTTTTCAACATGCAAACACTGTATAGCACAAACCCATCAAAAATAAGCACTTCATAACGGCAATTTATTACGTACTCATACCTAAAAGGTGGATAATGCAAAATCAATGTAAGGCGGAAATTTGTTACACAACTTTTCATTAATTCCGGGAGATACATTTGAATTTGTAAATGTCAGTTTCTTCATGGCGTTGCACAACCTTTCGCATACCTGAACGTACACTATGTAGCGTATGTATATTTATGTACGTCGTTTTTTCCCTGCACTTGTGATAAGACTAGACAGTTTTAAAAACAAGTATTTGAAACTTGCCACAGACCTTGGTCTAATGGTCTTTTCACACGATTGGACTTTGAACTTTTATCGAAGGGTATAAATACAGATGTGCGCTTTTAGAGTTCACGTCGCTGTCATTAAAACCAAAATCTGAAAAAAAAAAACTGAATAAAGTAAGTGACATTCCTCATTGAGCTAAAAACAAAAAGAAAAATCATCTTTTGTATTTTATAAAACTTCAAATTTAATTTAAATATTTGATAATATTATTTCTACTTTATCTAAGAAGTTTTTATTATTTATTTGTGTGAATACTAGGAGGATATATTTCATTAAACTCTAGCAATAGAGTTTTAAAATCGATATTCAATATTTTTTAATGTATTGTGCATACATTCATCTATTAATATCGACATAGATATAAACATGTCCGCAGTTTTTAATGCATCTTCATCGTTTTTCAAGAGTTCTATGAGTGACGCGCAACGATTGACGGGACTGATGGCCTTGTTGCTGCAAACAGGTTTTTATTGTACTGTCATTCACGCAGAGTTCACTTTACAATTTTATTCCGTGATTTCCTGATGCATTGAAGAATGGAAGCAAATTGTAGTATATGGGAAATAAAAAAAAATCGAGTGGGCGTACAGTGCAAAGTACTATCAGCAGTTACGGTATTGGCACCAAATGGAACGAGCTTTCCGCTTGGTCCCCACAAAGAACTACGCGCGACGGGAAAAATGAGAGGGCCCAATGGAGCTCAATCCGAGTGTCGATTATATGCGAATCGAATGTGGAAATTCGAGGACTATTTTCCCTCCTATAAATCCCGTGAATTTCAACGAGTTACGAACGCTTTTTCGGTTTTGATTGTACTGCTTTTACTTTTTTGTATTGGATTTCTCTCGATTTTTTTCTCCTCGTTTCATATTAATTTTTAAGGCTTGAAAAAAAAAACGATTTGTTTTTATTCTCTAGAATATTGAATAATAAATGCTTTATATGCAGTTTAATTTGCCTAACGAGCTTTTATACTATATGAAGTGGTTGTTTCGTCAATAAATATATGTAAAATTCTATAGCGGGTAGTTTAGATGTCTCGCGGGAATCCAATTTGATAAACAAGTTATTTTTCTCTTACATTCCCTTCTAGTTATTGTGATTGTTATTGTGCACATAATTTTTTTTTCTTAAAGCCATTATAAATATCATATAATATATTCGAGATAAATGCAGGCATTTGTAATATCTACTAAATATGTACTTGACTTATATTCCTCTTTTATATTATATATTTATCCGGTGTATAAGTGGATTCTGTATAGCGGAAAATATGGAGTGAATGCAATAATGCGGTTTCATTTCATTCTCGCGTTTTCCTCTCGTTAAATATCTTCTACATGTTTATACATCTATACGCTTATACGCAATAATCCTTATGCAAAATTCATGCGGTTGGGTTATTAGATTGATAATTGTTTTGGACTATTAACAAATGTTATTCACGATAATAAAAATTATTGAGACAATAGAAATAAAGAAAAAAATTATTAATATGTAATTAGATTTTTTTTCCTGCTGTAATAATTCATAATTATATTTTACATAGATTGTCTTTGTTGATATTTAATTTTGTGAAAAATTTTTATTACAAAATAGAACATTCATTCCATCAGTTGCGTGCGTCTTGTATTTTTTTTTCTTTCGTCATCATCCGCTTGCATTTGCTGAATTATTTTTATGCACACACAATTCTCAACTGAAAACACTTCAGCCCAAAACTTCTAAATGTTTCTATTCACTTGGTTGCTTCCCTTGTTCCGACGTTTTCACTACATTGCTCTCCATTTCTTTTGTTTAATCGCATTCTGCCGCTCGAGTAATTAAAATTCTCTAGACAGGGTTATATAGCTGATCCTTATTTTCATTCGCTTTTTCTTGTCCGACAATGTCGACGTCCGTAAAGTTTTTGAGGGTGCGCGCGTTAGTAATAATACTGGGGGAGACATTTGAAAATGACGTATATCGTCGCCTCTTGCTAAATTCAATTCTTCATTCAACGTTTTTGGTAGTATTTATCATTATACAATTTTACGATTTAAATAATAAAATAAAAGACGATTGTTTTTTTTTTTATTTTCATTATTTGCATTTAGTACTATTATTAAAAGACAATACGATCAATTTGCATCGACGTAAAGTTTATTATTTCCTACTTTATAATCATACAAATAAAATCATTATTACCGGATAAAAATAAAGTTTTCATTTGTATTTATACGTTATGTTGAAAACAAAACAATAGACAGGTTCAATAATGAATTCAAAACTTTGAAATTCATGAATAATAAATAATTTATATTGTACATGTACATTAATTTTTGTATCACACATAATTACACAATTTACACAAAATAAATTTACATACATTCACATACAAATATATATTTACTTATATTTATTACATAAAAGAATATATAAATATAATAAAAAATTCGAATGGAAAAGTTTGCGAAAATATATCAATATGCGGTTCGTTTAAAATGAGGTAACATTCTCTTATTGGTTTATAAAGTGAGGTAGGGATGTAATCTTGTGAAAATGAAATTCGATTGATGCAGAACATGAAAAAACAGGAAGGGGAAAAAAGGAAATGAAACATGGAAAAGGAGGACATATGATAGACAGTAATAATATAGTAAAGGAAAAGAAAGTGATAAAAATAAACATATAAAAATTTATGTGAATAGTAGAACATAAGAGGCAAAAGATATGAGGGTACAAGTGAGTGCAAGACGAAATGAGGCCGAAAAAAGGGATATAGTGAGATGAGAGACCTTCGAATGCGTTGGTTCCGGTATCGACCTGTAGGGCGTGTCTCTTTCACCAGGGAATCGCGCACACTGTTGCAACATTCACCCTCTGTAAAAGCGTCACACCATATATACCACGGTACAAATAGTCTATTACGCCAACTAACTCCGAATTTATACTTTAATTTGAATTCGTATATTCGCTTCATCTCAATTTCGCTTGCGTATAAATCATGTTCATTATTTTTTTCTATTTATTTATTTAATTGGTGCCTCTACATAATTTTTCATCCATGATTATGATGAAGAAATTAAGAAAATTGCATAATTTCACTTTGACTAAATCTTGTAGCCCCATAACGCGCTCTCTTGAAACCCTCTTGGGGTTGTAGTTACACACATCTCGTACTCAATCGATTGTCGATCTCCCTAGAGAAGTCCATCCAAGTCCGATGGGAGCAAATTCATATATTTCTCGCGTCCCAAAGTGGTAATAATGGAAGGGGCGTGAAAGCGCCCGCGGGTGGTATAATAACCATACGCGCACTACACTCCCACATTACTTCATCTCTTCCCAAAATTGTATACATAGATATATCTATATTATATACATACACATATGTTTATTCACTATTTGCATTCATAAATTATTTCTATTTTTTTTTCTTCAACAACCCTACTATTGCGACACTGAGGGGAAATATTGAACCAGTTAAATATTGTGTCGGCATATAACTGCGTTTATTTTCTACCCTCCAATGAATGAAAATGAGATATGTTATATATATATCTTTCATATACTATAAAAAAAAATACGGATTCGTATTTTGTATAGTATTTATTATATTGCACTAAACTATTGAATAATTATGATGTATTTTGTTCAAGATGGCTGATGATGCTATGGCAGGTGAAACTGTGCTGAACAAATAAAGTAGTGACATGTGTGTGTGTGTGTGGAGAAGCTCAAACGTTAATGGAATATCATCAGTTTGTGAGTATTTGATTTTATATTTAATAATTTTAAAACAAATGATGTTATATGATATGATGATAATTATCAGATAATTCAATTTACCGTGGAAAAATAATTTATTTGTTGTTTTGTGTTTAATTATTGTGCTATTGATAATTTTATAAATTGTCTGAATTATATTTCATGCCTTTGATGAATTTATAATATGCGCATAATATAATTATGGAGAATAAATGTATTTATTGTTTTTGTATTTATTCCAATTTTGAAAATGACCTTTTGACACTGATGTCGAATAAAAGCTTGTGAGTGAATTGGAATAATGTTTAATTTGACATTAAATTTTTTACTGGACAATAAAAATTATTTTTCAACGTGTGAAGCAATATACATTTTTCAACGTTTAGTTTTATATATTTTTCATTCTTATTTTCTTTCAATTTTACTTCTCCATTCGTACATTTTGACTTTGAAGTCAGCGAACTCGTAACAATATAGAGTCTTGGATATAGAGGGGCGTTCTCATGGTTATTAGTGTTACATAACTTGCAAAACACTCGGCAATTCCATTTCGTCCTCATTCACCTTTCTCTCGAGGACCCTGGTTCAAAGTGAATACGCGAATGTAGACTGGGTGTGAGTTGAGTGCGCGTGCTCAATGTTTATGTTTGTTTCCAAGTGGTAATAAAAGAAACTTTGTCGTAGAAATTCAGTGAAACCTACAGACACAACTATACGAACACAAGTACACACACGTACATTTACACATTGACAATTTAACATTACCTACTTAATTGTGTCATGCTGCCATTAAATATTTGACTAAATTCACAGAGAACTTAACAAACTTTCCATCATCAAATCTAAATTATTAATATGTTTATTCTCTTCAAAATTTTTTTATTTGATCAATACTAAATTCTCAATTATTTTCATTCACTTAATTATTCATTGATTCATCTTTTTCCCCGAGCTTAAATATTAATTTCCATTGCAATCGACAAAAAACGAACGTATTGAGCACAGTGAAATTTGATTTATTGCTGACACTCTCAAATCAATCACTGCTATATCCCAGCAATAAAAAACTTTGCAGGCTGACTATTCTATTTTTCATCGATTCTCCCGTTTTATTTTATAGACATAAAAGAGTTAAAATTTCATATGAATAATACACTATACACATAATATACCTACATACACCCTAAACACTACACTACATACATATTAATCACATAAATACGTCTATGTATTCAATCTCGCTTAGTTATTACACGTAAATTCATATACACAAAATGTTTATACTATACAAACATATACATTTATTTACTAAATCAAATCTTTATGGTGCAACATGCACAACGACTAGGTCGAGTAGCATCAATGGTGCAATGCGTATCTCAAATTCAGTAAAATATCTTCGTACGTATAGCTAATTCCTTCACTATACCATCACTACTGGTTTATGAATAAGACGAGGCGAAGCTTAATCGATGTTATATGCTACAGCAGTTGGAATTTATATTCATGCATATATCATAGAGAGCATCATAAAGAATAATAGTACAGTATAGAGTCAGTTCTATGTATGTATTTACATATCAGTGTATATGAATAGATCAACTACAAAACAAACATGTGTATACATTACTTGATATGTTCATTCAATATTTGTAAAGTGTTTGGATTGAATTACGGATAATTTAATCATAAGTTTGAATACACATTTCTAACTCTGCATCTCTTTCATCTTACGTTGACGTCAGTTCCCTGGGGAGTAAGAGTTGTTCTTGCTATTAAAGTCTTTATAATGATTTGTCAACGGTTGACTAATGGGTCCCTTAGGGCAATGTTCAATCCTGACTTACCTTAGATTTCAAGATAGAATATCATATCATTATATGTCTACATACATATTTGTGTACATGTATAGACTTTCTTTTAACTTTTATTTTATTATTTATGCATGATTTGTATTCACACGATTCGCAGTAATAATGTATATTATTTATGCTGGTAACTGGGAGACTCTAAGTAATTATCTTCAGGGTTGAATAATTCAGTGTGGAGCGTAAATATCGTTATGGATTATATATGAAAGTTTTGAAATTTAACATAAGTTAATTTATTCGAGTAGAAATTTATCTGAATTTTGATAAATTAATTGAAAATTTAATTATAACAAAAAAGGCTTTTCCTAAAAAATTTTATCTAAATAGAATAGTAAACAGTTGAATAAGACTAATATTAATTTACAAAATTACTTTCAACACTTAAACAGCACTTTAATACAATCAATAAAAGAAATAAAAATTTATCAAGTTTCAATCCAACAAAAGTCATTGACCATAAACGTTACATACGTATTCTATATTCCCGAATACATATTTGAGTAATTTATTGATTTTCAACCATGGTACACGTGGCTATATCTTACAGTGTATAGTATTAATCCATGTCACATAGATATATACTCCTGAGTTGTTCATTCTATATTAAAGTTAGTTGACAGTTGGTGAGTTGTTGACTCAAGTGTCTCATGTGTGTTATGCATAGTTTCAAACGAAAACATGTATTATCACATACACACATCGAAGCTTTTCCCATCATGAACTTATATACATAAAGAAAATTTACTAAAATGCATATTTGACAATGAAAATTGTGAGTAGTCACGTCAGGCATGGAGTAGCTGAATTAAATTTATACTCTGTCGGATAGTTGCGTCTTGGCGACTATCCAAGATGCAGTATAGTTGGAGTTGGAATTTGGTATGGAGAAGACGATGAAGAAGATGAACCGACAGAAAGGTAGAACGATCTGTGTGTTGCATATCGTGGACGTGTCTCTAACGATTGGGGTGAAGTCATGTCTGGAGTGATTGCAAACCAGTACAGTATATGTATTATGTAGTCATATACTGTCATGCACTTCTCTGTGATTCTATTCCCATGCGATAGTATAAGGAATACCGAATAGTTGACTGAGTATAGATTGTGGTTATGCGAGAAATGAAAGACGGATTTCGTGGCGATAAATATTAGGTATGAATAGCACGCAGCACGTCATCCAATGGCCCATGGGACACACGCGAAAATTCTTGGTGTTTATTTTGTATAGTTATCAATGTGTAGGAGATTACTATATATATTTGTGTATAGTGTAAGTATACAAACTGAGTTATATCGCTAGTCCGAAGATGCCATTGATATTCATGAATAGTATTGAGATAGGATTTGTTGGGAGACACGTTTGCGATCTCTAAATAATTCCATTCGCTGTTTTTAATTACTGCTGAGTTTATGTAGATGGTGTAGTAGTGCATAGTTAATTTATGTACATTACTGTTTTTCTGATTGTTGAGTATTTTTTCCAATACTGACAATAATTCTCCAAGCGGAGGAGACACAATAAGATAATAGCGACAGTGAAAATAATAAAAATAAATAAACAACATAGAGCGTCTTCCATATGCACGAGGTTTTGCGAAATGGGAAGCTTTTCGATATTCGCTCGACGATTGTGGAATTGTAGATGGAACATGGTGTATAGTTCGCTCTGGGGACTACATTGCGAGTGGAAAAACAATGCCTAGGCACTCACGTATTTTCTTGTTTTTTTGCCCCGTCTTTTGCACTGAACATTAAAGCTTTTTATATTTTCGTTTTGTTCTGAAATAACTGTGGATTCATGTAATGGAAAGCAGCAAAAATGAGTTCACGAATATGCATTTGTGATATATAGGTATGGATAATAGTATATTTACATAGAAATGACAATGTATGAAAATAAAAAATAATTCACAGGCGCTTGAACTGCAAGTTCTTTGTCGATGAGTTTTAAATGAAATAACGAAATATTTTTATGTTTTGTTGTTGTAATCAACTTTTGTTAGAATGGAAAAATATTTTATTCGGAATTTTTTTGTCACGCATTTAATAGCAAAGGTGGAATTAAAATAAAACAAATATAACAGAGAAAATATAAACAAATAATAAAACTGACATTATCAAATAATATTTAAAGTCAATATAAAAATTATATGTGAGTTGTTAAAAATTTACAAAATTAATTTTACAAACTAAATAAGTTTGACTTATTTAGTTTAAAAATAAATGTTATTGATTTACCATGGAGTTCAACGACCTCTGACGTTTCACACATCAATTTCAGGGTTGAAGTATGTTTACCAGTCCGGAATACGTGCTCAAGCACCCCTACACGAGCGTGAAACATATGACCTACATGAAATATCAAGGTTGATGTGTCTCATACCTGATAACGTTTATGCAAAAAAAAAAAATTCTGATGCATGCTCAGTTTATCTTTTTACTTGCATCTCAAAATCTCATTAGCAATCCTCATATCCATACATGATTCACATAATTTCTATACATACAATACATAAAATATATACATATACATAATAAAAAAAATATATATTTATGCATGTAGGTATATTCTACTTTTAGTATAATAAATTTTTCCATAAAGTTAATTTTATTTTCTTTATAACAATATTTTTCATCTTGAATTGAGAATAAAATTTCAATTGGATACACAAACTCGATTTGTGCAGCGTTATATCGCTTAATCCCAATGATATTCGTTTCTTGTCGTTTGCCAATGCGCTGAGGTGAGATAGAAATGAAAAGGGCTGCGAGAGCGTATAGAGGAAGATATGGAAGAAAAAGCCAATGGCAATTTGCTCGTGCTGTTGCTTTTTCATTTCATGGCTTGGTGCACCTTGCATTTTAATCAATGTTAACGCGACACAGTGAAAAAACATCTGTTCAGTTACGATATCCCATAGATTAATTGTAAAAAAAAAAAAAATGAAACACGTAATTATATTACTATTATTATTATTATTTTAATTTCTCTAGCTAATTATTATTGAATAATTGATATATGGTAATTGATTCTAGAGGAAAAAAATCCTTTGTTATTTTTTTCACATTTTATAACACTGTATGATATAAAAAGAAACTGGTGGAAGTGAATTTTATTACTTTCTTAATTTATATATCTGCAGGCAGTATTTATAAATACACATATGCAAATAAAATACACGCAATCAAATGCATAATAGCTTTTTGTGTAACAATATTTTTGTACACTATAGCTAGATAGTATAATATCATTTTCATCTTGATGACCACAGGATAAGTAAAAAGTAATAAGTGTACATATAATTATATTTATACATAGATGTAATAATATATAATCTAACACAGTACAATATAAAATTCAAACCATGTCGACTATGAATAAAAATATATTTCTATAAATTTTCTCCCTTCGCATATTTAAATTATCTATTGATTATTAAAAAATATATTTTGCTGATGTGTAAATAAAGTTTAGTATTTATTTAAAGTTAAGCAGACGATGATTATTATATAAAAAAAAAAATAAGTATTTGTATGTACATATTTATTTCATTAAGAATATAAACAAAAGTGCTTGAGAATTAGACAAATCTTATTTAACTTATCTTGGACTTTGACTGAATTTAGTTGTTGTTTGTTGACTTGCCAAACAATAAACCACCAATAACGACGCTTTGCATAAACCACACTGACACAGTTTAGTTCTGCAAGGATCGATATCTCAACATTCATGCATTGTCACAGAAGCACACCATTTACTTTCGCGTTGGGTACTTATACACATATGTATAATAATACACGTGTGTAGCGAACGTCCACAAGCTCGACTCGAGGGCTTTTCCCCATTCTAAGTGTATGTATGCGCTTATGTACTTACTACACATATGTATATACTTACTCGTACCTAAGTAGTAGTGGTAGGGTAGAGGTAAAACAAGGCATACACAACCACCACGTGCTCTTGGCTATTTATGGTTTATCCCATACAGCAGTTAACTCGCGTGCATGCACACTTTACATCTACAATCACCTTTTTATATACATCCGCGGTTGATATGGACTCATTGTAAAAACACCTTTAGTATTGGTAAGCGTATACGTTAATAAGTTGAAAAGGTAACAACGATGTGGTATAAATAATTTAAAAAATATTCTGAATATGATTTTTATCAAAGAATTTATGAGCGTTATGAATTTTTAATTTTTCTTAACATCAATCTGCTTTGGTTATATAATTTCGCAGATTATAAAAATTTTTTATTCATCTATTGAGTCAAAATTTCCAGTCTATTTTTAGACGACGTAAATTCAGCCTGTTCACCCTCCTGAATCTCTTTTCAGCCTCTTAAGCCTGCATTTTTTATTTGTTTAAATACATCCGGCATATGTGTATAAACATTTCACATTTTATTCCGAGTCATCTGAATACAATCAGTATTATATTTTCTCAATAACAGATTTAAGCTTTATAAAAAAAAAGTAACTATCTTTAAATTATCTATCGCGATGATATTGTATATTTGTGAGTATTACAGAAAGGTAAAAGATTGTTTAGATATTCACAGTATGCTATTGAGGGTTAGGTAAAAGCAATGTTATAGTGGGAGGTCAAGTAGGTGAAAACAAGGCTTTATTTTCCCTCACTTCCTCTTGCTTTCTGTATATGCATGTATGTACTGGCTTGTCGGTGTATATATAATTTGAAACTGGTGGTTAGATTCACGGGTTGGCAAGTCTTGTTTATTGCCGGAGGCTTCGAATCCTGCAGTAAAGCGAACGTAGCGTCCCAACAAGCTCCCATAAATTCATTAATCGCCCTGGAGGCATGGGGGAGTACTGTGTATGAGACTTGCGCGTAAGCAAAGAGAGAGGGAGAGAGGTTTTGTATGTACAAATATCTATGTATGTATCTATATAAGAGGTAAACGCGGTATAAGGGTAGAATATAGGGCTGTGAGATTTAAGCAAATTGCGATTACTCCGTTAACTAAATAAGATTATTAACCAGCCGGTCTTATTTATGCCTCTGTACAGATCGTTAGTCAACGACGAATGGGAATGTGAGGGGACACGATATACAAAGGGATAAAATGCACTTGGAAAATGTGGGTGAACACGAGAGAGAGAGACAGTGGCGACAGGATAATGTTAGAGCTTTACTGCGTAGAGGTGTATATGGTTTTAGTAATACGCAATGGTCCAACCACATTCTCTCTGATATTTCTCGTTAACAGAAAGCTGTTTATATTCATATGACCTCAACTCGCATAGATTTTAATTGAACGGTCGATTACGCCAGTGCCATTTGCTCGGACCAATGGTGAATCTTCATTATCAATTTGCCTGCACCACTGGCAGAGATATAACTTGCTGTTTCTCTGATATTGTCTCTGAATCCATGGAGTATTTACGACAAACTCGTGTTGAATATATCTGTGTTATATAAAATTTAGAACAGTTGGAAACTAATTGGAAGCTATGGTCATTGTTGATGATAGAAATGTGATGATATTGAATGAATAAATTTTGTTATTATACTATTAACGATGTTTTATCGCTGCAGTTGTTGAATTTGACTTGTTTCTATTTCTATTAAAGCGATATTTAATTAATTTTATGTTTATGCGTTATATCATTGTTTTCGTTGTTAGAAAATTGAGAATATAATGGATTTATCATTTAATTGTGATAGATAATTGTTTTAAGAATTAATATTAAACATGATATGGTTTTTAAGGATTTTTTAAATTAAAAATTAATTTGAATTGTGGATTTTCCTGGATGGTTATACCGTGATAATGCTGATAAATATCGATTATCCTTTACCGATACACAGTACAACAGAAATAAATCATTGGTAAGTCGTGTATAATCGCTGGAGAATCGATACTGGTATTTAAATATATCGATCTGTCACCAGATGGCAGCATATGTTAGTTTATCTTCATTGAGTCGTAGAATTATTTGGATTATTCGACTTTTGTTATTTATATATTCTATAACTAACTATACACAGTTAAATTTACCACAGATAATGAGATAAAGTTTTAAGTTGATATCCGATATTATTATATTACACAGATACGATCGTACATTCATATTTAAAAATAAATTTTTATTCATTTCATTACGAATGAATTGAAATTAATTGAAATGAATCATTTTTTTTTATATAGAAGTGATATCGATATTTTAATCTAAATTGTATATGTAAGAAGACATTTACGTGTGGCTCTTTACATATTGATATGGTCTTCTGATATATCTTGTGATATTTACGTCGTGACATAAATTTAGTTAGGTACCTGCGGCGTTTGGATTAAAGAACATGAATATTTTTTTTGTCATCATTAAGATCTGCTCAAATAAGAGGTTCGGTTGACGAATGGTATACAAGCCCCGAATTTCTGTGGTTCTCATTCCATAACAATGACCAATAACAAAGCGGGGGCATGTGCGCTCCCTGTGGCCATATCGCGGAATCTTAGAATATACTTTCAGATACGATCAAAACTTGGCTGGCGGGAAGGGGATCACCAGACGTCCCTGGCCTGTTCATTCAAATCTTGTGCCCGACGATGAGAATTTTTTTTATTCTTCTTACTTTGGGGACAATTCAGGTGGTTGGGTCCAAGGGAGTGAGGATCCTATGAAACCTTAAGTTCCAAAGATTGAGAATAAATCATAGCGACATGATGATAAATTCCTTTGTTAATTTCTCTATTTTCAAATTTTTTTTAAATGTTTTAAAAACATGAAATGATCATCAGGGATTTAAATTTTTTAATGCTGTAGTGAAATATAATTTTTAATTGAATAGATAAATATTTTGTTTATTTATGCATCGCGATAAAAATGCGGTGAAATAATTGTATTTATATTTTTAAATGTATGTATTTGAGAAAAAAATTTATGTAAATGGGCGTTTCAACACTCAACACAGACACGAACGTTCCAGTTTTGTTCGAAATATTTTAAAATATCCTATAGTCAAGTTTATACCCTAGAAAGTATATATACATGTATATAAGGTTGCAGAGAACTGGCTAGGTTGACACATTTCTGGGTTTTCTTTGTAGTTTTGTTTGCGGCCACTCAAGCCCACTACTCTACCATTTGTATGTTGCTAGGAATTAAAGTCCTTCTTTCGTATTTCTTTATTTTGTCGCATCTTCATATGTTGCGCCCATTTTTTTTCTCTTTCTTTCTTATAGATTTTTGCCTTATTCACAGACTATTGTTGCCCTTTAATGCTCATGAGAATATTCTCACACTGCCTTCAAACGTCACCCCCCGATGTTTTAATACAATAAAAATGTAGATTTACCTGAATCATATAGAGGATCCTGATCCAATGAAAACTATATTTCACCATATTGACTTTTAAAATTTTTACAAGTTTTCAATATTGAATTATGTGTTACAATTCAATTCTCTGAATTTAAAACTAAAAAATTATATGTATAATTCGACAAAATAATAGTATTGATAAATGAAAATAGAATTTAAAAATGGCTAAAGTTACGAACCGAAACATTGTCGAAACGTTTGGTTATATTTAGCAAAATCCTGGATAAAACCTAAAGCAGTATAAATTTCCAGAAGCATCGCGAGCTATTATCCCTCGACCCTGCTCGTAAAAGTTAACAAAATTTTATGATCAGACAAGAATTTTCAGTTACGATTTATGAGCACATTCTGGTGTGGCGCAAACTCGAGTGTGCTACTATAGAAGTAAAACCATGCAGGTTAAATCTAACGATTCACAAAGGAGAAAATAAAAAAAGCAAAGTAAATATAAATTCAATTTCCAAAAATCTTATATCAATACTAAATTAATTAATAATTAATACACCTATCATAAACTGTTTTATAACACGTTACCTATTGAGAATACATATTTATTTCCAATTATTGACCAAAAATTTACGACCAAAAAAAGTAAATTTTTTTTGATCATACAATAATTTTCATTCACCATTTAATATCAATATTGAAAATAATATTCCCGACGTCTTGAATACATACATCGTCAGCCATTTCTTCAAATTCGCAAATGCTACGCTGAGAATAAAGTAAAAGAGGGGTAATATACCCCAGGGTATACATATAAGTCTAACAATTTCTACTGAATTTCATAACGTGACGCGCAATAACCGATGTAGCCGTGGGCACATGCCTCATGGCACTTCTTTTTGTATATGTACATAGAACGATGGGCGAGATACAGGAACGATGATGCAGCATCGCCGCCTCAGCAGACAGCGTTCTTTGATACTGCAGGTATATATACTTTTGTATATACACACACACACACACATATATATATATATATAAGAAAAGCGATGCAGAACTACTGTCTCCTCACATATATATTCACTATTTTTCATATCCAACAAATATATATACCTGTATATATCCATTTTCTCAATTGGCCGTGCACGCATGCCGCGCGACGAACCTCGTAAAAACCCCATTTATCCATTTATTTTTATTCTTTTTTTATTTCCGGTATACACAGCCTCCATGTACTATCATCTTGCCGTACGTGATACGAATCCCGAATTTATTTCATTTTCCAAAACCCTTTCACCCGCTGTTGATGTATATGTACGCGCATGCACCCGCTTCATGGTTTTATGGTTGGTGAATGCCACCCCTTCAATGTTTTAGTCATTACACAGAGATCTCACTATTCAAAAAGCAACATCGCGTACATATAGATATGTATACATAACTCATGATGAGCAAAAGAACAAGAGTGATATGGTATGATAAGTATAAATATTATTATACCTATTTCCAATAAAAATTTTTTTTCATTCAATTTCGCATCTTGTAAATAAATCACTCTCACGGGCTGGTATAAACTTTAAACAAATATATAATGTGCTTGAATTTAAAGTGATGTATATTCGCATATTTGAAGATTATATTCTGTAATATAAATGCTTGCATAAAATATTGTACATGCATGACGCGCGCAGTTTGTGTGAGAGTGAAAAGGTGTAGAAATAAAGAGATTGAGGAAGAGATATGTATGCACATTAGGGAAATTATAGATTTAATGAGTGGTTGTAGAGTAATGTATGTATCATCAGTAATACATATAGGTATATACGATGGTAAATACCATGAAAGCTTTCACTGAATTCTAACCTACATGAGTTGTGCGCTGAGGGTTTAGTTGAGCAACCAACAAACCAACCAACGAACTAACCAACCATCGCCATAAAGCCACATATAGTTCTGTTTCTGGTATATATATGAAATGACGCTGGTGCTCGCAAACTGGAAAGCATGCTAATGTCTGGAAACTGAGCATGAGAAGTTGAGAGAAAAGATGACGAAAAAAAAAAAGGAAAAAAAAATATATGAATACACTAAAAATTACGGTTCATATACAAAAATTTAATTATATACAAAATAATGATAAATATTAGAATAATATAACAAATATTTTATAATAATATTTAAAATTAGAGAAACGTAGTATAGAGACGTAAATATAAAATTTATCATATATGACTTGAATTAGCTAAACAAGTTTGCGTTATTAAACGAGAAAATTTACATTGTATTATACGAACATTTATATATTTATCTATGTATACATATACATACATATCCAGCAATGTAGATATATATGTTAAGTACTGATTGTGCAGGAAAAAGGTAGTATACTACGCGCGACCAAGAGAAAGAAAATGAGGAAGCATGCTCGCATTATATGAACAAAGAAACGAGATTGAGTTTGTGTATATTGTATTCAGGTTTTGTTCGTGAGAAGGGTAAATGTTTGTTGGAAAGGTGCATAGGGTAGCTATCGCTTGTGCAATTTCGCGAAATGAGAAGCATTCATTGCTTGTCGTCGAAGCGATGAGAAAGATGAAAGGAGAAGGAAAGTAATATATATAGGTATAATACCCATGTACGAAAGAGAAATAGAGAAGAGAGTGGTAAACGATGGCAATATTGTCTTAGGAAAGCGAATTATCCAGCAGATTAAATCGGGCATCGGGCTTTAAGCAAATACTTAATTAGTTGCCTATTATTTGCGCGAAAGAAGCGACGATGAACAACGATGAAACAAAATATATATACATATATATGCACACAGGTATTCTATATAGGTATATACGTGTTTGTACGCTCGCGGTGCAAGAAGCGAGGACCGCCAAGCGAATCACTGCGCGTTGAGGCGAACACAACTATAAGCCCTATGGGATCTATTATGGGTAAATGAAGAGCCACTTTGCTTTCTATATGCCAAGGAGGTTATGGTACCTCCGGCATTATTCTACGAAGAAAATCGATTATTCCCAACGGTTAGACGAGATTGAACGGGATAAGGAGCTCATATACCTTCACCTAGGTACACCTATACATTGTAATATTTATTTATATTAGATAACGTCTGATAGTTGAATATTATAACTCGATTAATATGAAAATATTAATGATGGTTTATATAATTTTGTCGAATAATATCCCCATTACCAAGACTAAATTAAATGACTGCGCGGTAATGTTTTTTTATTATCCTTTACACCACAGCAAATACTTTTTTTTTTTGCCTGATGTTTAAAAAAAAACGGATTATATATCTGTTGTCATGGCATAAAGCGTATGTTTAAAATAATAATTTCATTTCGTGTACATAAATAACATATACTATTGAGCAACTCTAATTGAGCGTGATTATATTCAAGACAGCTTAAAAAGATCTCGCCGCCTACACGTATGTTCTAAAGCCGATTTTTGACACTGTATCTGTGTGACCTCCAATATGTCAGGACCACACATGTACTCGTACAAGTGCAGAATCAATCAAGCATAAGCATATTACCTCGCAATATATTTTTTTTTTATATTTTTTATTCATCTATATCTGCTTTATATTTATATCAATATAATTCCCCAATTTTTTATCTTCTTGAACAAGTAATAAATACATAGCTGCAGTGTCTCTGACAGTGTAATGATCGGAATTATCATATAGGCGCACATTTAATATGTATAGTGTAGTAGTAGTAATCGAAGAATGTAAGCAGGCCCATCAGTGCGATTGAAGGCGGGGCGGGATGAACAAATGTCTTCCTTTTTACACCCCGCTCATTCACCGCTACGCCCGAGTGAAATTATAATAGCATCAAGCGACCGCCAGCCGCGTGAACGCTGTGTGAGTCGAGCTCGCTTGCCAATATTTCCTCATGACTATTCTTCATCACCATTGTACAGACAGAACCTTCAGCAATAGAATATAGAAATTACCGCGTCACGGCGAATCAGTTATACATAATACAGGTATACTAAAATTATTTCCTATCTCAGTTATATATACCTAAATGTATACAATTGAAATCTGTAATAGAATTGAAATAATAATAGAACTTGATTATCGCGTTAGACTCTGTCGGGTTATTGTCCTAGATAAATTAATTGTTCATTAAAATATTGAATAGAAATTAAGAATGTATACTCTAAAGACAAATTAGATCAATCTTGAGATGTATATAAAAAATATAAAATGGATATATAAATAATCCAGAAGCATTTGTGAACTACTATGTATGTATATATTTACCATTGGTTTTGTATCTATGAATGTAGATAGATTTTTATACATGTATAACGTATACGTATATATACAAATATACAATCTGTGAAAGCAAATACTCGTTGGTCTGTTGACGATGCTAACGGATGAAGACGCATGGATGCAGTGCTGGCTATAAAGTATAGATGCGGTGAGACAGGAATAAGCTTTTCAAGATACCAAAGGCTTTCATTCATACATGTTTCTTTTTCATCTACAACTAGAGAGAAATGTGGTCTTGTCTCGTGCGTCGATGGGCTCAATAGAGCGTAATCCATACACATGTATGTGTAAAGCTACTTTTATA
>JAQQBR010001831.1:8720965-8736537 GCA_030347285.1 Microctonus hyperodae
CATAAACATATGCGCAATTTATCTACATGTTGAAGTCTATGATCAGTGCAATCTCCTCGAATTTTATTCTGGATATATTCACGTGTATATATATGTATTAAATATGTATATGAGTCTACGAAATGTCCGCAGTTACTTCTACATATGTATAATATACATTGTATATATGTATATGTATATATGTATGAAAAAGAAGAGAGATGAGAAAAAATATAATGTAAAAATGAAATGTGAATAATTTTATTTGCAAAAAATAATAATCAGTTGTATAGATGGATTATTAATTATAATACATAATAAAATTACATGCTTTGATATATTTATCAGGTTATAAATTATCTTATTCCTGCATTGGTTTATAAATTAATTAAATTATTGATATATAATTGATACAATTTTATTCCCAGTGATTGATTATGACTTTTTGTTTTTTTTTTTATTCTTTCAGACGTCGTTAATAATTTAAAGTGGATGTCTGAGTAGGTTACCACATATGATGATGGTGACTCTGGTGAATGTATTCGTGCGTGTGCCGCTTGTTTATTTAGATGCAATCATAGCGGGATATATACATACTTCGGTCGCGCGCGCCGCTTGCATATCAGCATCACACCCGCTAGAACAAGTGGTTTCATCTGCTCTTGGTATTTTTTTTCAAGTATGTAGGCGGTCTGTTGAACACGATACGTTGTCACTGAAAATAAATGCATACTTGAGATTAAAAAGAAAAATATTAAGTGGACGTATTATGAAAAAATATACATATAATAGAAAGATGTAGACTGCGTATAGATATTTAGTTATTATATGAAGAAGAATGGCGTGTATTTATATACAGTATTTATACTACTATGTATCTTTTTAGTGAGAAAATGATTTGCAATTGAATAAAGATTGATGTGGTGTAGTTGAATGCATTATTGAATTCATTGAAGCTACTTTGAGAGTGTCTTGAAATACGATTCATTGGTCTATACTGTCTATGCAACCACCACCATTAACATATGATACCTTCTAAAAGTATCTCTTATAAATATGCATTAGATTCGTTGGAACGTGCACGTTGTGTTATATATTTATATACTGCTGTGTCTGCTGGAGAATTACTTTTCGGAATTTCACAACGAGAATATCCTTTAAATTAAATGTTACTTTGTACACTCACACTTTTATATAACTTATATCAGACAACGCGGCCATTTCCCTCGAGTTTTATTTGAGTTCTATATCTTGAAACTCGAGAAATGCTGTACAATTTATTGAGAATCCTTTATGCGCAATATTGACCCTGTCCCCGAAAACTAACAAACACTGCTGGATTCTTATAGTTTATTAAGGAATTTGGTACACTACTGGCTCGTTGAAAATAGCTAGGGGGAAAATAAATCTGGGGTGGTCCGCACGCTCACGTTGCGGGTGTTGCTCTGAGAGTTACGGAAAATACTCTCTGTTGGTTTTCCATCTGGGGCTCGGTTTCTCTCCTTGCTCGAATGAAGCTTTGCTGTAGTAAAAAGTAATTGCCACCGTGCCCGTTATTGCGACCAATAATGTTTGGCTTTGGCAAAATATCTTTGAGCTTTCTATATAAGCTTATATAACACTGTATATGTAGGTATTATAAACACATATATACATATTTTTTTTGGGTACATGAAAGTAATAGGAACACGTAGTTTTCTGAAATACGATTTCTCTTTATCGAAATTATCATTGTTCTTTTAATATTTTTGGCATTCATGCGTACATCCAAGCATCCATGTGGGATATATATTTAATTTTATGATAAAGCATACAAGACATTTATGTATATAACTGAACAGATGTTAAAAAATTTTTTGAATGTTATAGAGAGAAAAACCCACCCAGAATTCATTTCCTCCAAAATTTTATTATTTTCTTTTCGAAACGATTCATTGGGTCAAGCGTGACAAACAAAAATGACATCGATGAATTCACCGTATATTATATTACATATTTTTACTCTTTTGCATAGACGTTTACGCGTAGCAAATCAGGTCGAAAGCGGCAACCACAGTCACACCAATACATTCATTATACATGTATACTCACAGTTGATTTCCTGTGAACGACGTTCTTTATGTGTCGCGCGTCCATCGCGTCACATAAGAGAGAAGCCGAACGCTATATAATAATATACCTTATACAAATACTATATACCAAACGCGCCCGTTCTTCTTCCATTCAATATCCAATTAGTTCAGGAAAGCTGCGATCTTTAAGAGCCACACAGGGACCAACTATATATATATAGATTCATGTATCCAATATGTATGTATATACATACATGTGTAGGTATATGGACTCAGGTCTCCCTGATTCTCAAAGAACGCTAAAGGAACGTCAAATGATATTGCGCGCTTCTCTCATAAGTTACAAGATATTTTTTGGTTTCTTTTTTGTTCGCTTGATTGGACTATTGCGCCGCGTCGAGAACATGGAATTTACCATCGATTTATTTGATATGAAATCACATTTTTCAGAGCAGTTTATTGAAGCAACAATATCTCGGTAATTTTTTTTCGTGATAATCGAATAGTCATAAAATCTCATTTATTATTTTATTATACATTCCAAAGCAATAAATATATTCATGATAATTTATTAATGAGATGAAAATTATTACATGTTTGAATATAAAGATGTCTTGCTCGAAAATCAACATGGAATTAATTATCAAGTATATATTTGACTAGTCAAATTCTTTTGATAATAAAAAAAAAATACTAAAATATTCACATGATAAAAAATTGTGTGGTTGAATAATTTTAAATCGTATCATTATTAATTCTTCCGACACTATTTTTATAAAATATATTAAACGTTCATACAAATTCCGCTGTGTGTAAAATAACGTGGCATAATAATTTCAATGTTGAAGGTAATTTTGTTTGTCGCGTGAAAAATGTCAGAAATAGTTTCACCATAAGCAAACTGCGGCGTGAGAGGGCTTGGGCAGATATACAGTGAATGAAGAGCATATGGAGGAAGCAGCTGATACAAAAAATCGAGGGAGACAATATACATACATATACATGTATACTCTTGGTATTTCTCAGTTACTATCCACAGCCCGAGTTCTATTAAATAGGTTCTTGTGGCGTCCACAGATGAAATGACAAATTGACATAGAAGGCAATAAGCTGACAAAATGAGGAGGCAATCAGACTCGCCGCGGGAGATGTCTCTACGGATTGAATTAGCAGAAATGACCTTATGGCATGTCCCAATCTACGTTCCACGAGAATACTAATGTATTATATGTGTTATATAATGTATATACACATCTTGTATACAATTATATACATTACTATATACCTGTATGTTGAAGATGTAAGTTGTTAAAGCAACCTAAAGTGTCAGAAAATGCGAACGCACCTGCAAGTTATATATTTTTGAGGTGGAGTTTAAATCGCCGATTATTTCAATTAGATTTTTCTGACTGAAATAAAAAAAAAATATTCCAGTATTATACTCACTGTATTATCTATATACCTTATGTGAGAATGTTTATATACGAGTATTATATGTATGTATGTATGTATATTTTCGTTGTTGATACCGAGGCAAATTATATACGAATGAATGATGACGCATGAATTTATAAATGGTTGAGATATGCTCTTGGTGTTTGTACTTTGGAATATATTACACTCGCAAAGCATTTTCATTGCACAGTTCACTTTGCCCAAGAATTTAATATTAAATCCAATCTCAATTTGTTTAACTCGTTCGTTATATATTATATAAATTCTCATGTTAATTCCACACTCATTAATATTTTTTTTTTCTTTTTAATTTTATTACTTCTTTTTCCTTATTATTTTGGAGTAATTAAAATATTATGCATTGATGATGAAACTCAATGAAAGCTTATATCCTCACCAATGTACATTCATTCAAGTTCATTCTACAGTAAATTAAATCACAATTTGTCCATGTCATTATTGAGTTTTTTTTTTTGTAGCTACCATACAAAAATTTACATGAATAGTTAAATTTTTTCTACTCATTTTTTATACATGAAACGCAACACATGGGTAAATATATATAACAATTACACATGTATTTGTCATTCATATGAGACGATCGTTATTCACTGTCATTGAACATCAGTGTATAGTGTCGTTATTGTCATTAGTATATAATATAATAACCTGGCATCACATTTCTTTTCTGATGATGATGAGTCTAGTTTTAAACTTTATACATTCTCTCTGTTCAATCCTGTTTAATTTTCTTATAACGCAATATGTATACATGTGTCTATACTTGTGCGTGTGTTGAAAATTTGAAGGCTCATGTATTTTTCTTTGTTGATGTGCCGCCAAGTTATTTAATCTTCTTCCCTGTACGACTTCCCATTTATTTCTTCATTCACACGTACTCACCGTTACATTCTCTTTTTATTTTTATGTACTCTGAACTCTCTCCATTTTATATATCCATATATATTCTTCATCAAGTCTGTGGTCGCATCCGATTTCCCTTCAACTTATATGTACAATCGCAAATATACATTAACTATTTTCGTCTAAATGAAGCAAAATGAAGTAGTAAAATATTTTGTGCGTCCTGCAATTTCTTCATACGTGCTTAGCTAAACACAAACTCGCACGCACATGTATATAATACATGGCGGAAAATGTCAAAGAGTTGTCATATATATATGTATATATCGCTTGCGTATGCGAAGCGTTTGACTAATTAACCGCACTAATATGTTTCATTACTTGCGTTGTGATAAATGAGCATATTGCCGACCGCTTGTTATTTTTTTTTTTCGTGGGGTTGACTCATTTTTTTTTTCACTGGCAATAGATGTCAGAGGGTTTCTTCCGACGCGAGGATGTGTGAAAGCGAAATGAGGAGAATGACAGAGGGTGAAAGAGCAAAAGAATGAGAGAGACGCAGTTTAACGATATCTGCTAATGTACATGAATTTATATATGTATGTGAATATCGTTATAGCCGAAAGTATTCGTCTGGCGGTGTCGCTACAAATGATGTCGTCTGCTGCATAATATTTTTTTTTTCTTTCTTTTTTTACACATGCTCGCTCCGTATATTTTTTATCCTCAATATATACTATGCAGTGAACGTGCAAGAAAAAAAAAAGAATGAAAAACAACATCAATTTGTTTTAATTTAAAAATTGTTATTACAGTTATTAGATTCATAATTATAAGCATATACCTAATAATATACACATATGTATATATATATATATACATATTATGTAGGTATGTATGTATATGTTTTCGTTATCGAGATATGTATACGTATATGACATTTATTTTTTTTTTTTTTGGGCGTCAAAGAACGAATATACGTAACAGTAGCGCGAATTTTGCGCAAAGTTATCGGCTTTCACAATAATCCAACCGCAATGGAAAGGATTATGGATTAATCGCCTTTGAGCAACGTGCGGGGTTCCACGTTCAATGGAAATCCTATCAGCCTCGACCATGCCCGTTAAATGTGTCCCGCACACGTGATAGCTGTAACTGACGATCAATTACGCTTCTATTATCCATTCTGTCTCTTGCCATATAGCTTGACACGATCGCCACCATATTTATTATATTTTTCTTTCATATCATAAATTTATTCTCGTATACTAGAATATATATTATTCACTATAAATATCAAGTACATTTGTTTATAATTCATATCAATAATTTAGATACACAAATCTTTGTTTATTATTTCTTTCAAAAATTTAATTTGCTATTTAAATGTTGTAGCAAATTATCTATAAATTTTTTCGCGTTTGTGTGACATAATTGTGGATTAAATTATGACTTAATGTTAACGATGACAGCATGAACGAATCGATAAATTTTTATGAAGATGAAAATGCGTAAAATTGGTAGATATATTATATAATAAAGTATTTTATAGATAACTGCACATGTGGATTACTTTAAAAGCGCATCATTTATACACAGCTGAGTCAATGTCTAATCGCGGCGTCAACAGGTTCACACTATCATAGTATGTACATGTATAAAGTGATTAATATGTATATAATATATATGAGAATATAGTTGAAGAACATTATTGATTACTCAGGTTACTGGATCATTGAGTATATGTAAATAAATAAAAATGTAAATGTATATTATACACATTACACATACGTGTTTATAGTAAAGAGGAATGTGCATCGGGTTATATGAAACTGTTTTATCAGCGGAAAAAGATGATGTGTGATCATCAAGAAATAATTGATAAATATATTTATATAAATTATTTATTGATGTAATTAATTAGTTGACAATAAAATGTGTAGATAAACGTGTCAGGAATTTTTTTTTGTATATTTAAGAATGATTAAAATGCTTTAGTATTTTTTTGGTATAATTATAATACACTGTACGATTCGAATAGTCCATGGAAAAGTGTCCCCTCGTCGATATATCGCGCTTGTTATTAATTTGGCAGGTGGCGCAGGTGTTGGTTAACTAAAAAAAAAATCAAGAATAATAAAACTGCTCAATTTTATCATTACTTTTTCCCACCGAAAATAATTTCATACAATTTGTTTTGTGTGTAATATATATTAAGAAATATTTAAGGAAAAAAATTGCAATTTTTTTCATTAACATTAATATAGAAAATGTGAATAGAGTATTATAATATTTTTGGTATAGTATTATTTCAAGTTTGAATGATTTAATTTCTTTTATTTTGTGCTTATCACTTTGCATAGTGAATGGCAGGTAAAAATAATATTTTTTCGGTTTGCTAATTGGATGAACATAAAAGTTAGAAATAACGAATGCGCTTTATAATTCTTGGCAGCGTATAGCTAGTGAAGTAAATCCACACCTTGGCCACTTCGCATGCCGACACGATGTCTATACATGCCTTTGGTAGAGAGCTGAACATCAACTCTATATAGGAATGACAGTGGAAGAGAGATTGCACTCATGTAGAGATAAAGTGAGAGCGAGAGCTGAAAAATAATATACGAACGATGGGTGAGAAAGTTTGATCAGAGGGGAAAGGAGAGAGGATACAAGAATGAAAGAGTGGCAGGTAGATATTCGGGTGGTCGTATATCAGAGCAAGTTATGTACAAAAGGTGGAGAAGAAATATTAGCAAAGAGTTAAATTAAACAATAAACAGGTCGCACCTAACGAGAAGGAAAGGGCTAATAATATTCATGATCGTCTTCACATTCGCACGTGTTTTTTATCTTTATAATATTCGGGATATAATTAAATCATAGAGGGGAATTTTAGTATGTGTGTTTAGGAGTTTAGAGAAAATTTAACAAAGTAAATATAAGTATAATTTTCTGAAAGAGATAATATATACTCAATGATATTTGATTTTGATATTAATAAAAAAGGTGATACAGTATCAGTATCAGCTGCATATTTTTTTTGAGTTTATAATCCTCGACGTTAACGAAAGGCTTTTAAATTGATCTAGACAAGCATCTAAATTTCAGAGTGGTCATTCGTTGATGAGGATAGTCGTAAATATCGAAGACTATAAATAATAATTTAAGGGCAAACGCGCGCAGTCAGCAATGGAATAAGGATCGACCAGCGCAATATGTATATGTATAATATATATACATATGTATGTATTCATCCGAGTGAGTTAAGACGCACTCAAGGAAGAGGAGGCTAACTAGTGTACAGATAAATTTTACTGGTAACGATTTGAATGCGGCTTTTGGAACTTATGTGGCACGTATCGGTTCGTTGAAGCAGATTATTATTTCATTTTTTTTTTTTCATATTTTTTCCCGTCTTTTACGATGACGCTTCAAGAAGTTTTTATGTCATTGTAAATGAAATTGATAGAGTTGCGCACAATTTACGTAATTTACGATGACACCACCGTATATTAATATCTTTTTACTTTAATTAAAGTTTGTTTGAATACTGAGAGTATTTATATTTCCTTTTTTATTTTTTTTTCATTTTATTCTTCATTCATCTGGTATTTTAATAGCATAATACGCGCAACACCTTGTGATGTTTATGAGAAAATTAAATAAACTAAGATAAACATAATAAATAAAAATTTTCAGTTAAATTTATTTTCAGATAAATTCGATTCATTTATATACATTTTCTAAATGTTCGTTTAAGTCAAAGCTTTAATAGTGTGACATTCCGAGATTTTTTCAAGTTCGATTAAGACACCTTTGTCGCTCGAGTGTCACAAACTATTTAAAATTTATTTGGAAAAAATTATAAATACCGATGCACAAATGTCAATGACATATTTTTATAAATTCGTTGAGCATTAATTTAATCCCACATAATCCAACACCATTATACTATTATAGACTGTATATCTCTTTCATATTTATAAATTGAAGATACGAAACAGCATTGCGTTGACTCTCAGAAAAAGCAAATGCCCATCGTTGTACATAATATATATACATAGTTATATATATTAACTATACCATTAATCTTACTTTACCGATTTATCCTTAGTAGGCGCGCAACAGCACGCGCATGCCCTATGTGGTCTAACTTCTTTATAGATTTCATTATGTAGCTGGAAAGCAGCAGCTGCCTGGGTAAAAAGACATCACACCCCTCGATTCAAAGGACGGAACTTGTATTTCCCCCCCTTGCTTTCTTCACTCCCCCTTGGTCTCTTGTTCCTTATTGCCTTTGCCCTCATCTCTGCGTGTTGTCTTCGTGTCCCCTCTGAAAAGAAAAAACGGAAAAAAAAATATAAATAAATTCCCCCCGACTTTTGTCCTCTTAAGGCCGTACAGTGGCGTTGCCTAGCGGCAATCCATCGAATTATTTATGGATACATGTGCACACTGAGTGAACTTGAACGAGTAACGAAGAGAAGAGAAGGGAAATTGAACGGAAGGTTCTATCATTTACACCAATCAATCGAGCACGTACCAGTGAATTGCAGCAAGTACTTCAATTAAATGTGCAATCGATTATCTCGACAAGAGAATGAATATATGCGTGTGTAGTATGAAAGTGTATGTGAATGTTGTGAGAAAAAGTAGAGAAAGAAAAACTAACCGAACAAAGAAAAACAATTGATAAGAGTTCATTTTATATATTCTTAATATATAATCAAAAAGGAAATTAAAAATGAAAATTAAATATAAAATAAAAATAAAAAATGATGATGGAGTTGTAATCAAAATATTTACCGATTAATCAAATTCGCCCATTAGTTAAAGGTCAAATTATAAATTCTTTTGCCAATGAAATAAATTCCTATATGATAAATTCCAAAACGTGCTGTTAGATTAAATTCCGCAGGTATTTCGGCAGTAGACGATATAACTAACTGGCCGAGAATATTTTAGCTACCGTTGAAATATCCAACGAATATATATATTTTTCTTCTTTTATATGCAGATGATAATGTTTAGTTGTATATCAAAACCGTGAATAAATTTCCACGAATGAATTTAAAGAGCAAAATTCTACAGTGAAAGAGTATACATAGTGGACAATGTAGAAAAAAAAAGAAAAAATATTTAAAGAAAAGACTCAGTGTACCAAGGTCAAGCGATGGGGACCGTATGTTGTGTGTATGGTGTTTTACTCGGACATTCTTGAGCGACATGTGACGCTGTGAAAAAAAGAAAATATCGAGCTACACTACAGTTCTTTTATTATTTTACCCTGGCTCACATTTAATGTCTATACCAAACATTTCATTTGTAATATATACTGCTATGTACGCGCACATGTCTACATACCTCCATACACAGCGTCTAATATACTGTATATGTGCAGCGTATACATATATAGAATGTATCCTACATTCACGTGTGTAAATCTATACATATAACTATATACACCAACGTATAATGCTATCGTGAGTGGATATCTCTAGAAGATCGGATGAGGGCCCCGCGATTGGGTCTCATACGGTGGATGTCGGTAGACCACAGTTGGAGAAAGGCCTTAATGCGGAGATCGGAAAACGATAATGACGCAGATACTGTCACGATAAGCCCTTTTACTTAAACACTATACGAGATCATACGAAACCACTGCATGGTATAATACATTATTGTACCATCATCATATGAAGAATCCACGTCCATTTTATTTAGTTCTCTCTGCCACATGCATGCGCCCACAGATGATATAATGACACACAATATTTGTGACCCTTCAGGAATTGTAGATCTTGGATGCATTGCCGAGAAAACGATGCAGTAAAAATAAAAAAAAAACATGATGAAAATTAGGTACTGTAATCCAAGAAAGAATGTATATTATCACTTTTATATATCTAAGAATTCTTGCTGAGTATATTGCTTTGTAGTATTTTCACAATCTCGATACATTTTTTCCATTTGTAGTTTCTAGTAGTTTCACGCTGTGTTTATATATATATATATATATTTTTTATTCATCGTTGACCAGCAGCTCACAAAGATACATATCCTTCATATGACTGTGCGCACTTTTGAAATAAGCTGCATTTGGTACGTGCTTCAATTTCATTTCACTGTCTTGGTAAAATCCCCTGGTCGTCATGATACTCTTTGTATACGTTTGTGTGTTTTTGTTGGTTTGCTTATTTATATATATGTATATATAAGACCACATCAAGTTGCTCCTTGCACAAGAAAGATAATCAAGGTGTGTGCTTCGTATAGCCACCACAACTTTTCTATATTCTCTCAGCTACCGAGTAAACAATTGAACTTACTTCACTCTGATCGTGCGACTGCTCGCATCAGTACAACGCGTAACACCAATAATATATTTCGTATTGCAAACGTGACTATACATTTATACTCAAGCACACGTCCACATGAATCTTCAAACAGCAAGAAAGTGTCTTCAGGACATATACACATTAATATTGTATTTCTTCATCTTCTCATGTTTATCTTTATATATACACATTACAAAGTTCTCATACATATTTTCGAATGAAGAGGAAATACAGAAAAAAAATGCGGTATACCAACGTCGATTATGAGAATCTTTATCGCTATACCACCATCAATCGTCATCCTGTCCTCATTGTGTCGCCCATCTAGTGTATATGTCGTTACATGGCTTCCTTTACTCCTAGACCAGACTATCTCATTCGCATCTGCGCACCCTGTCAGTGTACACGGGGGCGTGGTGGCATGTATATATAACATTGTACCACAGGGCGAGCGGTGGTGTATGACTATGATGAGGAAGAATGAGAAGAAGAAAAAACAGAAGCTCAGTGTGCATATCATGATGACACGATGTACCCACCCATTTCCCCATCAGCTCCTTATTATATTCACAATTCTTCTCAGATTGTCTCTGATTGTATTCTCGCATTTATAGTATACGTATATATGTATACATATATACAAGAGTTTCCCCTTGTGGGCTGTATGCGCGCCCATCTTATATTGAGGGGCAACATGGTAGAGCGAAGAGAAAGAAGAGAATTGAATAGCGTGAGAGGGAGGAAGGTTGAAAAGAGTGACGGGGAAGGACGATTTCCTGAAAGTGCGACGGTACGGCATGCAGTGACGATATATTTTTCAATAATGTAAAGAGATATATATTTTCATCCACATATATTTATGCTCTGTATATATGTATATATACATATAGTTATCTCATTCTAGGGCACGTGGTGTATGGAGAGATGATAAAAAGGGAGAGAAATAGAACGGTTGTCGAACGGCCTGATGGTCACAAAAGGCGGGTCCTATATTCTCTTTCTCCTTTTATTTTTGACGTTTATCGTTTCTACATGGCAAAGGACTGAAGAACTTTGGGGACAATCGCGGGACCCACTCAAGCCCACAGAAGAGCTGGATTGTCAACCGTGTGCGCATGCCTCTCTGCCCATTCAACAACAGGTCTGTCGAACTTCCTGTATATTCTATAATGCAATATATATGTATCTTGGTACATATATGTATACTTTCATATTGGATGTATATACACATCATGCTTATACCTATTTATATACCTATACCCGTGAGCGTATGAATATATATAGTATATATACTATGGTATATTTTTTTATTTCTCTTACTTTCATCACTATGGCGCTCCACTTGAATGGGCCTCGAACCGGTATTTGTATATAACTTTTTGCGGTTTTGTCTGCTGGCGAAAAGCAATCTGGATGCTGTCAAATGGTGTGACTGCCAAATCCGGTCGGCGTCGCAGTCTGTTCCAGAAACATACCATAGATTTGAGAATACAGGGATAAAAAATAATCGGGAGAAGAAAAAACAACTGTATACATATATACTGGTTCGTTTGTTCGCTTTATCATCTGATCCGTATCAACTTCTTATTTTCCCTTCATCTCCGCTGGGACACAGAAAAGGGCCAACAGCGGATCTTGTACAGGATAGATATGCAGTGGTATAGTGGTTTACAAGAGAAAAAAAAAAGGAAAAAATGGAGCAATAATATATGAAGATATAGAGAATAAAAAAATGCTATATGAAAAATTCACTATTTTGTGACAGAGTATAATTGTTCCGGAAATGTCATTCGACATATATTGCAAAGGCTTTATAAAGAAAATTACATGGTAGTTGACTGAAATAAAAAAAAAACAATGCATGATAATTCAACATAAGAAAATGAATGAGAAATGGAACTTGAACACATACGTACTAGTAATATACATAACTTTTATAGACTACATATTTATATGTATATATATACCTGAAATAACACATAAAAAAAAAAATTCTACCGTAGCGCTGCAATGACGAATTACCTGTATCAATCAATCAAACATTTGAATAGAACGTACGCATGTGACATCTATAAAAATTTAATTCATACATGAAACGATAATTATAGTTCCATATTCATCTTTCCTCATCCATCTTAATTCTTCTGTCTGATTTACAGACTATTTAATATACATACACCTACGCTGATTGACTTCACATTGCTTAATTCCACACTCAATGGACATATTATAATTGATAAATAAAATATAAAAAGACACTTTTATGCCAAGATCAACGGTTCGATTCCCATTATTCATTTCTTTCTTCCTCCCTTATTCCTCTCTTACCATTTGTATATATATACACATCTCCCTCGAGTCGTTCAAGTGATGAAGAAGACGGCTGCAGTTATCCCAAGAGCGTAGACAACGACGACGCAGTTCTGTTCTTAGGCAGATCCATTGTTCTTGTCGAGGAGAAACAATCGGCGGTATGCGCTGAATCTGTCCGTGTCACTGGCTCCTCTTATTTCCCTCAGCGCAAACAGTTTGCATATATATATGCATAGTGAGTAAGAGGGAAAGACGAAGATAAGGTGCGTATAACTTTCTTCCTTTCATCTCTCATGCCATTATTGCACTCACGCGGCGCATCTCGTTTCTATGTCGGCAGGACCCGACAGCCGACACCCTCTTATACCTTTACCTCGACTCTTCTCTTTTACCTTCATCTGGTTTTCGTCCCGCTGAGATATTCGCTCGACATTGAAGATTTTAAATTCGCGCGCGGCTTCCTTCGTCCCTGATGCACTCTCCTCGTTTCCCCTACTTCTCTCCCTGTCTCATACTAATTCACAATATGTATATGTGTATAAATTTAGTTGAATTTTTTAAAATCTTTTATTTATTCTTCTTTTATTTTTTCGCGGTCGTTATTGTCTTTCTTCTCTTGTATATATAATTCTTTTCGACTCTCGGATGCAGTATATTTCTTTTACTACTGCTGCTACATCTCACACACATCCATATGCGTCTTCCTTTTTTATTCATCCAACTGTACTTAAGACAATTACTGACACGCAGAGTGTTTGCACACAACGACACAGAAGACGTCATTGAGATTCTTATATACGATATAATACTTTAAATTATTTTACATGAGGGAGAATAAGTGGTGAGAACAAATGAAAAGCTTTCAGAAAAAAATTTTTTCTATCATTTTCAATATATATTATGTAAAGTATAGTTTTTTTTTCGTGAAACTTACTCGTTTTCACCCAGATAAAATAACCATTTTATGAAAAGTGAAACGAGACTTTTCTTTTTTTTACGTGTGCACGAAAGACCTTAAGGGTATATATACACAAAAAGATATGAAAAAATAAAGAAATAAAAAGTTGGCGAGCAAGGCAAAAGCGCTTATCGTACAACTTGTCCCGTGTGCTCTCTCTCGATATACTTTGTATCCAACGTTGGCACTCGAAAAGTCCCTAAGGGCGTGCACCACACAGTCTATATGGCGCGATACACTTTAACCGTCCAAGAGCAGCTCGATCTCCTTCTATACACTTACTTCTTGAGTTTGTGAATTCAACCTAGCGGATCCCTAGACTGTATAGATACACATTATATCCCTTCTCTCTCTTGCCATATACCATGTGCATGTAAAACGTACACATATGTGCATAGATAGATATACATACGTATATGTATTCTTCCTTGTCTCGTTTTGGATCTTATCCACTTGACTTTGGTACGTCGCGAGCTGCCTTGGAGTATAACGAAGTAAGTTCCATACGATGTAAGCTTTTGCTGAGCAAAATCTAGAGACCGCTCCGGGTTCTGTTATATATCTATGTACATATCTGCAGTGTGTCTTTTATTGTCCCATCCTCAGCTGTGATGATGTATCGCAAATAATCGTATTTGTATGTATATATTGTCGTCCATTTTCCGTTCAATATATAATTGAATTCTTTCGTCTTTGAATCCGCTTCCGAATGTGCTGCATCATTTCGCAAATGGTTTTTTTTTTCTAGCTTGTATATATTGTATATATATATTTTTTTTTACTTGATTTATTTGTTCATACTTCTTTACTAAAACTTGCTTCAGCGATATTTTTTTTTATTTGTTTTTTTGTTCAGTTAAAGTCTTATTATAAATTGATGTTTTGCTTTACTCGTCAGAGTTTATATAACTGTAAGACCAATTGATTTTTTTTATTTGAAAGGATTTACGCCAATTATAATGATAGCAAGGGAGAACATTATAACATCATCAATGCGAGAAAAAATCAATAAAGAGATACGGAAATCGAATAGAAATCATATGTGACGTGTTGTATTGAATAAAAGAAAACGAGGAACAACGTATGGATTAAGTATAAAAAAATGTCTATTGAATTTTGAATAGAATATATATACGGACGTTTAGTTTACTTTTATACATGTGAATAATCATTTGAGTTGTCGTACTGTGTGCGCATGTATAAATGAATATTGTTGTGTTACCACATGATGTATACAGACTACGAAACGAGAAAATAATGTACTCCGGGATTTTTTTTTTGTCATTTTAAATCGGACACAATCATTAGGTAAGGTTGATGGATACAGTAATACATGTCCCCTCGATGAATCAGAGAATGCGCAGAATGAGAATCGGCCACGGTTTTATTTGCTCAGCTTGGATAGAAAGTCTGTCACGTCACACGCTGTGTCGCGAAGCGGGCGCCGTCGTGTCTATCTTCAGGGCAATATATATACATTTATATGTACATTGTAAGTACTCGAGTGAAAGAGAGAATGGAGGATATAAAAGAGAACTGAAAAAAAAATATGTATATATACATACACGAAAAAAGTAAAAAAAAAAAAAA
>JAQQBR010001831.1:8743138-8759703 GCA_030347285.1 Microctonus hyperodae
TTTATCCTGTTATTTATATGGGAAATGAAACTTTTGAAAGAGTGAAGCCTCTAATTGACTTTGAATTTTTTTCTAAGCATTTTTTTTTTATTGTCTAAAAATAAAACACTTTGATAAATACATATATACGTATATTAATTGTGCAATATGAAGAAATTAATATATAAGAAAAATATAAAAATATACTTCAATTTTAGTGATATTAAAAAACATTTTTTTCTTAAATTTAAACTGGAAATAAATTTTTCTACACCAAATAATTATGAGAAATATTTTCGACTGAAACTTGAAGAAATAGGTGAACTAGTAACTCGGTGATCGGTAACAATTTGATTTGAGTGTCTCGTCAATGGTGACGTTATACATAGAATGAGGGAGTCGTGAATATGGGTTGGACGGGAATTTCGTCGAATATAACGAGGTCGTATGGCAACGTCGCCATCTCATATTGACTCACACCCAACTCTCATCACTCCCTTCAACTATATACTATATGTACTTCCTATATTAATTGGAGCCACTATCAAATTATTTGCGGGTTTTTGAACGCCTTGAGGGTCTCGCAAAATCGATTGGAGGGCGGAGAAGGCTTTATGATATTATAAACCATGCGCTATTTGCCTTGGTTATATAACGACGCTCGGTTGAATATATTCGCGGTTGATTATTGAACATTTGTGTATAGTAGAGGATGGTGGCTTTTGTGGTTGATCAAAGAGGCCACTTGGTATACACATATACGTATAAAAAATTATGATCGTCATCGAAGCACAATGTGAATTTGTATAAAATAATATTGTTTAACAATATTCTATGAGAATAAATGACGATAAATAATTAATAATATTCGAGTAAAACATACACAATATCGACAGAATGAATTTTAATTCTTCATTTAATTTACTTGTTATAAAATCACTTTCATTTTAATTCTCAATATTTTATATTTGTACTAAAAAACCAAATGATATTAAGTCCATTGGTTTCTTCATGTTATTTGATATCTCTAAGCTCTGAAAGCACTCCAGTATTTCTTTGAATAATAATAAGCTATATCTGAGCAGGTGTGAAAAATACGATGCAGGTGCGTGATTATTGAGAGCTGCGGTTAAATTATAAATAAAAAAACCAAATATAATATATACATACATACAGTTTTATTGTATTCAATCTTGTACTTTTAAATAAAAACTGATTCATTAACTATACAATGCTGCAATTGATTTAAACAAATAAATCTTCGAGCAGAAATATTTAAAAACGTACTTCACACTGTTTCATTTACAACTTTCGAATTCCCATGAAATAAATTTCATCTAATAATAATATCAAAAGACGTGAAACAAATTTCACAGTACAATCTCATTGCACACACACACATGTATACATATATATTCAGAAAAGATGAAGTAAGTGGTTTGTACTTGCGAGATACAATGAAGTTAATTGACTGTGAGTGTATGAGAAAATTACAGTAGTGGCGTTAATAAGGAACCCACATGACTAGAAGTCATGGTGGTTAATTAAACAACACACAGATTGAGCAACTTGGTGGTCTAGTTTTTGGAAGAGGGATACAAGTAAGCAGCACGTATATACATATATACACATATCTAACTGTAGGAAACAAAATGGCGAGTGTTAATAATTAGTAATAGTACATCAGAAGGGTACATACAACCTTACACCCTTCGGTGAATGTACAAGGGTGTAAAACTTGCCATGAAAATGCAAACATACAACGTACCATACTCACTATATACTGCGACACACGTACTCTACTATGACATACTATATACACCACTGCATTTAATTGTTCAAATGGGAACAGTTGTTGGACCATGTGCGTCCAGCAATAACGTCTTTAACGTCAATAGTGATAAGACTTTACTATACATGTATATATACACAGACTGAAATTATATTCCCACATGTTATACACAATTTATCTATAGACACAGTTGGAACGATTGCGGTCATTATGTACCATGACGCAAAATCAAATCAACATCTCTGTTAATTACTCAGTATAGTAATTAGCCACCAATCCCGCCTTCGTCAAGCGTAAAATAAGGGTTCGAGGGCTAAAGATATATATATGTATATATAATATATAATACTATTGGAGTTGCATTTGTTCGGGACGTATTGATTTCTAACTCTAACTAACTTCCTCTGCATATGTATGTATGTATATTTATAATATACATCTCTCTCAATCTCGTTAGCTCTTCTCGGATAACCATTGTACTAAATGACAGTGGTACATACATGTATATGTATATACACATACAGATGGGCACAGAGAATAGCCCGGGTCTCGCGCTATTGTTCATCTGCTGTATTGCCTAGCGATGTAACCATCTATTGTGGATAGTCATCCATGAAACGCTGAAGCTAATCGAATATTCGATCGGTGAACTCATCAAGTTTGAAGGCAGTTCAACTGAACCTGAGGTTTAGGCATATATATATATATAATATACATGGGTATAATTATATACATATACTACATATTAGTCTATTGCGATAGTTTAACATTGTTGTGGTTTGAGTTAATGGACAAGTAGATGTATATTTTAGATATAAATCCAAGTTTCATTATGACATTTTTTTCACATAAGAAGTGACGTAAAAATTTCTACCGTGCGATCGGTATTTGATTTTATATACACATATCTATATACAGTCGAGTTATACGACATTGTATTTTGGAATTATAATTTTATGTGTGTATATAATATTTTGAGATTAACTACAGTATTTGTATATAGATATAGTGGCTGGGTTAGACTTCAATCCTGATCCGCGTGGTTGGTGGTCGACTACGGAATTTATCTAATTTTTTTTTTTACAGTCCTTCAATTTGTACACATGCACCCTCGTTTTCTAAGTTCTCTTGTAATATATCTCCTCCATCCTCATCTTCATCCTCATCATCATTATAATCTCCCTATTTATATATATACATACCTTTATATGCATGTATATACATATTTATACGCAATGGTAAATGTCATTTCTACAGCCCTTTTGTGAGTATTGGTTGACATCGAGGATCCCTGTGTATTTATCCGGTTGCGCGTCACCCTCGATAAAAGCAATACATATTTTTCATGGGATGATTCATATAGACACTCCCCACACCAAGTTATACACATTTGGAAATGCTACTCACACTGCTATACCCTGCTACTGATGCCACTGTCCATGTAACTAATATACACATGGGTGTATGTATGCAGTAGCGGCTGCCTTCAATAGCGTATGATTTTTTATTCAAATTTAAAGTTTTTCCAATAGAAGGTGGAACTGTGTTCGCTCTCGTCCCGGAAACGAGATGGTTGTAAGAAGAGTGTAAGAGAAAGCAGAAGAGAATGAGAGTGAGTGAGGAAGGAATAAGGGAAAGGATAGGAAGAAGTCCTTGGGGATTATTCACGATGCCGTTGGCAGCAGCAGCCGCCACATTGGTTACCGTCGCACGACGTTGAATCTTACTTGCAGATGCAAGGGCTACATTCCGCCTTTCGGTTTGCCTACGCATACTGAAAATTTGTGTGCACTGTATGTGTACGTTAAGGAAAGAAGGAAGAGCAGAGTAAGACGAAGAGAGCAATTGCGGGAGGAAGGAAAGGAGTGAAAGACAGAGGAAGAATAAAAATGAAAAAGTAAAAGAAGGAACTGTGTATAGGTATAGGAAGAGAGTGGAAAAATTGAGTGCTCGGATGCTGGGAAACGACGTGATTTATCGAACAGCAGCGCTTAAATGTTTTATTCACTTTGCATCGGGATCGATGGTCGCAAGGAATTTATTTTTATGTTTATTTTTTTATTTTATTTTTCCACAGTAGTGGCATCGTAGTGCATTTAATAATGAGGTGAATCTATTGAATGGCTCAGGTGTCTTGCCATATTTTTCCCTTCACTGAATTAATTTTCAAATAGTTTATTAATATTTATAATCTCACGCGATGCTTTTGTCACTAAATGTTTGACCCAATTTTCAGGATCTTTTATATAAATATAAGTTTACGATGATAATGTATATAAAGTAAAAATTTTTTTAAGCTTTTAACCTTGATTTATCTATTAATATATATTATCGAATATTTCAATATCAATTCAGATTAATATGGAAGTTATATTCATAATTTTCATATTTATTATCGTGTAAAATATTCTGAAAAAAAAAATATGTAATTTATTTTTCAGTTTATTGTAAATTTTGCACTTTTATGTCATAAAGTAATTGTGTCCTCGGGATAATTTACACCTAAATAATAACGCCTCCAGCTAAACGATGATTATATGAAAGGAATATAATAAGAGATAAACAAAATCAAATAAAACTCACTAAAAGTAAAGTTCATTTAAATATACAAACTGTATATTATACATACATCCCAGGATGAAGTTATGCAATTTAATAATGCATTTATTAGAATAGTCATGATCTTGAAAGTTTGTACATTCTCTTCATGAGAAACTTTCAAATTCAGCCAACTATATAACATTCATCCGACACATAATGCCAAAAATTTAACATGGCAATGTTCTCTCTCCATATTCTTTATAGTGTCAAATCACGCCAGAATATGCGCATCAAAAGAATGCATGAATACATATTTTCATATACGTATACAGCGGAAGATTGTTCAGGAGCAATTCATGAAGTGCAAAGATATTGTTGGTGTGTGCATATATAATCACACACAGACATCAGTCGCATACACTTTTTGAGACTCTGGCACTCAACGACTCTGCAAAGTCTGGCACGCAGAGTTTTAGTCCTGGGCTCTTCTTGGCGCGTTAACGATCTCCCTTAAGTCCCTTCTTCTTGTCTTATTCTCTTATGTCGAGTGTGTCGGGCTGAGCCTGATTCGCCTCGGGGGATAAATACGAGGTGCATCTAACCAGCCAACCAACCTATCTATATATGTATTTATAAACTGGAATATTACACACACATATCCATCTCTCCCTGTGTGAGATAAAAAGCGACGAGTGCAGGACTCTATAGCTAGCAGATGACAATGTATGCTGCGCTCTACATATTATCTTGCAGGTGATTTATTTTTCGCACCATTAAGACAAAAAAGTATATTATTCTAGAAAAATGATAGAAAAAATTTTTTTTTCCCATTTTTTTATATTAGTAACTAACCGGCCTCGGAGGCATTTCAATTCCAAGTTTTTCATTTGTCAGCAGTGGTCTTTTTTTTTTTTTGCCATCTCGATGAGACACGTTGACAGCTCGAGGCCGAAGGCTTCTAGTCTAGACATATCACATATATGCGAATATAGGCGAATAATATTTTTTTTTTGCTCTCACTTGTTTGTATCATTCTCTCGAGAGGAACCATGTATACGTGGAATTCATACAACTGCAATATCTTATTAATTATAATATTTATAACACTGTTTTCTAGCACATCTCATCATTCAACTAATGAAGAAAAAAATCGAATTAATCTTTTAGATTATCATTATTTTTTTATATATTCTAGCGATCAAGTAATCTGAATATTCTTTTAATATACATACGTAAAATATAATAGATTATTAGAAATATTATCGAATATCCTCGCATTTGCATTTTCATTATAATAATACTATTCCTCATTGCTTTATGGAAAAGTCTTGGATGATGAAAGAAATCTGTATATCTATCTATATGGAATATATGGTGAACGCACCTGCTCAGAGTATTTTATAATATAAGAAAGATAAAAGGGAAAAAAATACAACCGGAAAAAAAAATTAAGCAAGACGCAGATGGCAGTGAAACTGGATGTACGTCGTTGTGACGAAGACACCCGTGTATATGGTATATGCGAGATGCTGGATGGGATTACGAAAGTGCCGAGTTTGCTGACTCTTTTCTATAGTATACAAAGAGAGAAAGCAGATTGAAGGTGGCGTATATGTATATAGTAAACGTTCAGAGCAACGCAAAGTCAGGGGATATATAACGTGAGGACTACGAACCAGCCGAGATAAGTGTACAATGGGACAAGGAAGCCCCGGACTGTGACGCATGATAAGATCGAGCCGGTCATTACGACTGTCTCCCAGCAGGGGACATTGCCTGGACATGTCGGATCTTGACTCTCATCCCGGGAGCACCCCTTATTTTCATCCTCCTTTTATTTGTTTTCTTCTTTTTATTCTTCCTCTTATTTTTCATTTTTTTATCTTCCTCAATTTTTCGTGTACTTGTTCGTTGTCTTTCCTGTACAATGTTCATTTTTTTACTCATGTTTTTCCAACTCTCGCTATTTCTCTTTTTCTTCCCAGTGCAGATAGAAACACTCCCTTGACATTTATCACAACTACACTGGATCATCAGAGGATAATGCGCGTATATACAAGAAAAAAAAATAATATTTCAAATGATTGAGTTGATAGTTAGATTGTGTTCGTGTATATCATTTAATTTTTTTTTTTTATGGCCAGTATAACATACTATTTTGATTCCTATCGCCCGTCGCGGGAGCATCACATATATACATATAAGTATTATACATACACGTCCGCTTGTATGATCGATTGCCTCGTCACTAAAAATTTTAATCGAGGTCCCGAATGTGACCGACGGGTATTGTCACTCACTCTCATCGTTATTTTTTTTTTCATCTCTATACTTCTCTTTCACTCTCCCTTTCACACTCGCCTCTTTTCCGTGCCGTTGTTCGACCAATAAATACTGGGCTCAACGGTGGACAACGATGGACAGCGTCAATGGGAATTATTGGATTTTCTATTTTCATATAACCATTGAGGATCGTTATAGATTGAAAAACAGTACAAAACTCTTCGTATAAATATATAAATAGTTCAAAAATAATATTATACGTTTAATAATAATCCAATACATATATTCTTATGTACACGTTTCTATATGTAGGATATATATAGTACTACACATTTACAAAATTGACATATAATATACAGGTGTATAAATATTTGACATTTCGTTGATGTGGACGCAATTCTTGAGTCGACCATATACTTGCAACTGCCGGACTTGGAATTTTGTGATAAACGGTCGCACGATCGATTCCCTTATAGTACATACATACACATACATATATAAATATAGTCGGTTATAAAAGCTGAATTGAGTGTACTGCTATAAATGTCCTTGATATGACTCAGCGATGCACTTTGCCGTTTCCGTGCAGACGACATTGACACGACTTGAGCGCGCCAGTTTACGCATCTATCTATCTATCTATCTGTCTATCTATATGAATATATATATGTGTATATATACTCTCACTACACCCATTTATATTTGTTTATATTGCACCTTGGTACATGAGAGCATCGTACCGGCTTTCCTATCGGAAATTTACGACGTCTTCTCGTTTCGCTACCTTTTTTTTTATAGACCAAAAGGAGTTCGTTCATACGCCGATGTAATTTAAAATGTCACATTTATCTTATTCGTCTTATTTTTTTTTTATTTCTAAAATATATAAACTGTACATGGATATATGTATATAAGGTGCATTCTCAATATTTATCAAGTTTTATTATATTTGTTTAATGCTGAATGAAATATAAGGTATATGTATGAATGTTTATGGATGCATGTTGAAATATATTTTTGGTCTTCACGCGGTCCCTAAGGTCCATCAGGCAACTCTCCAGAAGACGAAGGTCCCCCATTTGACTTTTTGGGGTCGGTTTTATATAGGCATATAAGGTATATTCACAGGTATAAGGCATATATGTGAGTTGTTATACAATAGAGAACCAGACACGCAATGTGTCTGTTAAAAAATTGATGCACGATAGTCGGAATTAAAGTCTCATGACAATGGGACTGAATTATTTTCCCTCAATGTGAACGTAGAAAATGTCTTCTTTGGAATCCTGATTTATTTTCAACGAAAAGCTCACCTATTCCCATGGGTAATCGCCGATTGGAGTGGATTTATATTGGTTGAAATAAAAAAAAGCACATCCTGGATGAGGTAAATTTATTCATTCTACAATAATGTAATAAAAAAAAAAAATAAGTAGGAAGACAGACACATAAATATGTACTTACATACACACACACACATGTACATAAACACAATGATGCAATAGAAAAATAAAAAAAATTTGAACTGATTAAGTCAAATTCTTATTTTGAAATGTTACCGGAAATAAAAAAATGCATTAAATCTTTTTTTTTTTTTTCTTTAAACTATAAAGAAAAAAAAAATGAACACATTACCGGTAGAGATCCCACACAACTTTTCAATCCACCACCGACTTTTCAGATAAAACTTTTTTCCCTCACTGGATGCAGCGCAACTGCTTCAAATCAGATTTTTTCACACGACCTATCTATATCCATCTACATAAACATATATACATATATACTTAAGAAATTGAATATATATAATCATGCCTTAGTAGTCGATCACTCCAACCCTCGCCGTCAATAATATGGACACTCAAAGATTGCAGGGTGGGTTGGGAGTAGAAGAGACACTGCAAAAGAAATTAGAGCTTCCAATAGGAATCCAAGTATCAAGTGGGCTTCCAAGATCACTTGAGATTATATTTAATGGCGATAAGCTCGCTTATCCCAAGAAGAGCTAGTTCGAATCGATTCAATTATATATACATATATATTAAAACAGGCAAATATTTGCATTTTACTTTATTTTCTTTTATTTCTTCACTCTTTTCTTTCATGTTTATTATTAATTGAAATTTTTTTCCAACTTGGCGTTGCACAATTAAACTATTGATGTTATGAAAATGATATTTTTAATTAATATATATAGCAAAGACGTGGAAGATGTTGAATTATTCCTATTAACATATTTATATACCAGTTGCTTTTAAATAAAATGGCGCAAAATTCGCGCAAATATATAAAATTTTTTATTATGAATGTATACTTAATTATTTGTTATATTTATGTATGTATGTATGTATATAACGAAGTAAAGAAGTCTAATGGGTGGTTAAGACAAGTTTTAATGTAAAATAAATGTAGAGAGATCGTGCAGATGTGCGAAAGAAACAAATGGAATGGTGAATACAATCACAACGGAAAAGAAAGTATCTCGAGTTGTCTACACCCACCCGCTAATTTCTTCAGCTATTAACCACAACTTTGAATATAAATCGACCTATTACGAGTCCCTGTCGACGAATCTCTCGTCAGAGTGCTCGCTTGATCGCTGCTCTTTTTTAAATTTATTCGTTTTTATTTCTTTCTTTTTCTTCTTTCTCTTCACTCATTTACTAATCAAAATGAAAAAGTAGTGCGACTCGCAATCTTTTCAACGTTGAAGACGTGTTGGTTCAAAAATATATTTAAAAAAAAAATTTAATAAAAAAAAATCTTGATGATTCATTTTTTCTTTTGAATAATTAACAAAAGTTTTTTTTCTCTATTAATAACTTCTTAATTATAAAATTATTATAATACCATCATCACATATATGAATTAAAAAATGATGAAAAAATTACTGAAGATTTTTTTTTTCAATTTTATGTATGTATATAATTATCAGCTGCAATTTTATTTATTTAATGAATCGCGTTCATAGATTTATGGTCAGGAATTAAAGTCAATCGACTTGTTGTCTGTGTAGTGGATTAATACACGTTGAATCTGTTATATATTTCAAATCAGATTAGATGAGAGTGCTTTGTATTGAGTTGTGATGCGGGTTCAGAGCTGACCCATTGAAGAGTCATAAAACGATTAATGGCAGGATTAGTTGAATCAGGAGAACGTCACAACCAGCACTGATCAACTTTACTTTCGATTACTCATGTGTCTTCTGATATATCTTATCACAATCTGAACAATCTCTTCACGTAATTCGCTTCATATAATTATTATCTGCACGATACAGGAAAATATACATATCTCTTGTTAATTTTGTTATCTGCAAATATTTCAATATAATTTGCAGATACATCTCAAAAAAAAAATACGACACTTATAATTTCCCTTCAATAAAATAAAAATAATGAAAATAATAATATTGCTTCTCGAATGATGTAATATCTGATCAATGAAACGAATTATGTATTGCATTGAAGTTTAATCTGATTTGAATTATATACCAGAGAATGCTTTTGATGATATATACATATACAATTATAATGAATTTAATTAATCTCGTGGTAATAAACAAAACACAGATATAACCATTTTATCGGATTTGCGTTTATTGTAATGCCGGATTTTTTAATGAGAAAAAAAATTTTCAACACATTTTACACATGGATTTCGTACATGTGTAATTTTTTAATGGAAAAAATCCGTTTTATTATTGGTACATATATCCATTATATTGTTTAATAATAAATTAATTAAATACAAAATTGCATATTTAATCTTTGAACAAATTCCATTGGGAGTATAAAGGATTAAAATATTAAAATATGAAATGTATTTAATTGAAAGTTAATCTGTGTTATTTTTTGTGTTGCAGACAGGTTGTTTCAGGTAAATATGAAAAAAGAAGATTAAAATAATTTACATACATACATGAAGTGCAGAAAAGCAATAACATCGTGACTTGGATAATCTGCAGCGAGTTTCAACTGTCACATTGGAACTTAATATCTTGGTTAGCTCATAAATGTCATTCAAAGCTGAAATATGTCGTTAGTCATCGAATAAGATCAGTCGTCAAACAAGGAATTCCATTTGGAATTCTCACCTTTAGAATCTAAAGTAAGTCGACTTGGGCGAAAAGGTGCGAGCTGAGACCACGAACGTAGATAAAAAGGAAGACTAGTAAAAAGGATAAGGGAAGATGAAACGATCACGTTTCGACATTTTACGGAATTCGATTATCTCTTGTATGTTCTTTTACCTTTATTTATTTTTTTTTTCTTATCAATATCTGCTTACGCCTCACAAATGTGTGATGAAAGTTATATATGTGTTACTACGTCCTCACAAATTGTGTAAGGACACACAAATTAAAATATTAATATAAAAAAAATATACGTATTAACATTTGTGGATTTATTTTAAGGATGAAATATTTTTATTATAATTTTAATTCCATTTATAAATTTGGTTTTGTCAAAAAATAAGAAAAATATGAATTTATCACTCGTGACATGATCAACATGCGTTAATGCGATTTGGAAAGTTTTCACGTAATTGCGACGAACTTATTTTTATCTCAATAAATATAATGTGATTTAGTGATTACAGCAACTCTACACAGACACACCAGATAGAGGACTGTTAAAGGAGAAAAGAGATCAGGAAACAGGCAAAAATAAAGAGGAGATGAAAATAACAAAATTTATACACGTTTATACCTACAGAATATAAAAGAAATGTGAGATAAAGCGAGAGAATAAATATATTTATATGATGTAGAATGGCGTTGATGATAAACAGGAAGGAAGTACCTATACAATATGCGAATTAAATCGTACAAAAGTTGTACTAAAACGCAGCTGTATAAATAAATTTGAAAAGCAATAAATGACACAATCGATGAATTGAAAAATATTAATATATAATATAGCTAGTGTATAATAAATAATTGCAAGTATAACATTACGCTGTACATTATAAACTGATATTTGAGCGTAACGTACAGCAATAATGTTGAAAGAGTCAACGATAAAGAGACTTAAATGTACAGAAAAAAAAGAGATGAAGTATATCGCGATATCCTGAGAACGAAAGATATTTTTTAAGAGTCCCCTTGACACTAATAAAGATTACAGTTGCGACCAGCATGCAGTTGCAGTTTATTCGTTCATGATGAGTGTGACATAGTTCAGTATCGCAATAGTCTGCAGCACTTATTTTCGCTCATATTTCGTAGTATATTGCACACAGCTTCGAGTGACTAATGCATTTCTCAAGCGACAATCAAACATTAATGACATTATTGAAAATCAGGTTGACGAGAATCAAAGAATAGACTGTACATATAATATATATTTTATACACGTACGTATAATGTCTGTATATAGGCATGACGCAATGAAATACGTTTAAAAAATGTTGGTATTTTTTTAGCTGTTGAGTAATCGAGTTTTTTTTTTTTTTCAATAAATATCTTTTTTGCGATAAATTAAAACGAATTATAATTACCTACAATTTTAACATAGTGAAAATAAATTGAGTCTCTCTCATATTTATTAAAATACAAAACAAAATCTTAATAATCGTCGCCCAATTAATATTCATTAAATAAATATCTTCACCATATACATTAAGAGTTATAGTTGGAGTTATCATACAATACATACAATTTAATTTAGTTTATAAAACCCGTGAATTCAAAAGAAACTTCACAAAAAATAAAAATAAAAAAATTCCATTTCCGTCACAGATTTATTTCATATATCCGTGAATGAAATTTCCTTCTACTATTCATTCATTAAATTCTCTATACGTATTTCAAGTACATTTCCTCACCTGCGTTAAATAGAAATTTTATTTAACATTATTTCCTTCTTTATTTTTGTCGTTCGACGTCGCGCGCGCACACGATATTGTTTGCCAACGCCTCTCGGGATTTTCTCGTCATTTTTTATACTCTCTCTTTCATCCCCTCTTTTCAATCCTATCTATCGCTTTTCTTAACTCCTCTCACTCTTTTATGAATCGTCTTGAGAATACCCACGAAATGCGATAAGAATATAGCCACATAGAAAAGATTATACTGATATACACATACATACATTCTATACAAGTTTCGCTTCCAAGAAAGAGAAAAATTTTGCGTTCGATCTCAACTTGACTCGTATCCTCCGACAGCTTATATACATTATCCGTATATGTATATATATCGCATATACATATAACCTCTCCCTTCTTTTTATTTTTTTTCATCATCATTGCTCTTTCTCTTCTAGTCCACTTCTCCATTGTTATTTATTTATCATTTTTTTTTTATTTTTCATTTTGTCGCAACTACTCCTGTGCGCTACCACATATCCTGGAGCAAGCGAGATACTATAACTAGCACGAGGGTATAAACAGCGGAGAGAGGAAAGAAGAAGGCCATTTACCCTACACGCAAAAGATAAACGTCCGCGGGCGGTCGTTTCACGATGAATTATCGTGACTCTTGTATCTCACCCTCGTATCAAGACACCAAGCAAATAAGTTTGCTACTCTAGTCAAGATTACCCGGATGCACAGCGGGTGGGACTCGTGACCACATATACATATGTACATATTATATACATGCACACAGTATAAATACCCTTTTTCTTAATTTCAATGTCGCAAATATACATGTGTCCATATTGATTTTATACTGCAGTTATAAAAATTATATTAAAAAATAATTTATCTGGATTTACAATTGATTGATGAATGAATAAAAATTCTTTGTTCAAACTTCCTCTGTATATTGAATGCATAAAGAAAAGTACTTTACTGTATATTCTATTTATATATTGTTACAGTGAAGTACATAATGGATGTATTGACTTTTCGATTTGTGGCCAAATAGAAGCGCACCACTAACTTCGTAACGTTGACAGTTGAAAATGGTAGTCAATGGTACATTTTTTCACGTTCAAGCATATATAACAATTCAACATGTTCAACGAGCATATATATAAATGTGAGTGGGCGACATCCATTTAATTACGTTTGCAACAATTTTTCAGCAGTGCCCAACCCGCCGTTATCAGCATTCCTCGGGTCGCCACTTTTTCAATAGCACACGAGAGCGTCCGTCGTGGGAATAGCCAAATGTATTTTCAGTGAGTGACTGAGTATGTATATATAAATATATATGAGTGTGTATGTGTGTTGTTTTTTCCTCTATATACTTCTGACTCACTCTTACTCATTCATTGTGGCGTATACATATATGTAGACCAAGTGAAACGGCTGGTTGAACGCGTCAATCTCTTCAACGTCGAACGCGAGTCCACACGGTCCGTTGGAGTCCGATAAAATTTTCTACTCGCACGAAAACAATTGGTGCCCTCGTGAGTGTGCACTGACGTTAAATAATTCCAACAACGACGTATAGAGTGTGTACATTGACTCGCAAATTCAACTACTCGAGTTTCATTCAAGTACACTCTTGGACATGTATATGTATGGATGAGAGAGAGAAAGAATTATAAAAATTTATTAAATATAATTATTTATTTTTTATGGGCATGTATACTTGAAAGCGGCCAGTAAATATATATTTCGCGATTGTATGTATGGGTATTAAATGTACATGAAGATGAAAAAAATAGAAGAAAAAAAAAATGTATTCTAAAATTTGTTTTTTATTGTGGCACTATACATTGAGAAACAAATACTGGAAATGCATTATTTGCGAGCTCTTAAGTTTTTGCATAAATATATGTATAGAGCACCGATTTGAGCACATCGTTGTGGCTCTTTCTCGTTTTATTAAATGGAATACGAAAACAAATTTTCCCCTAAATAAACACGCAACCGCATATTCACACGTCGCACACAGAAGCGCACTCAGAGAAAGGAGACGATATAGAAATTCGATGAATGCCATTTTCAGTGAGTTTTTACTTGTACGAATATATCTATATATGAATTTATATATATATAAACGCTTAAGAATTTTTTTTCTATTGTGTTTGTTATACGTATAGCACTGATAAACGATGGAATATATAAACATATCTACTGTGGTGAGTTTTTATTTTTATTTATTTTTCTTTCATTTTTTTTTCTTCAATAAATTTAAATGCAATCGAATCCGTATATTATTAATTGATTTTTCATTCTTTTATAAAATATAAAATAGAGGAAACTTCACTTGATAATAGTTCATGTTTTTCATAATTTCAATTCAAGTTTAAAATGAATTGTATATATTAATAAATAATTGACGAAAAATAAATAGTTAATTTCAAATGTCGACGATTAATATAATTTATATTTAATTATATACGTCCAATATTTTCTCTATTCACTCGGTACTACTATTACTTAAAAGTCGCAACCACTTAATCGAAAGTATTTAAATACATACATATATAAATGACGAGTAATGATTATGAAATCGTCTCTTGTCAACAGACGTTTTTTACAAGAGGAAAGATGAAAAGGGCCAAAGCGATCGCCGGTCTTCTCAACGGTAAAAAGAACACAGAAATCGAGTGGAAGCCCCGTAAATATATCCCGATAGATAAATTCAAAGAGATAAGTACGGAACGCAAGTTAAGAAATATAAAAAAAAAAATTATTTTAGTCGTAAAAGTGGATTGAGACATTCAAATACACATATAATGAGGCACTTGAATTTTAAAAAGAAATAGCATGTATTTCCTCGCCCGCATACATTTTATATTCGAAGAATTTTAAAACTGGTATAGGTATATATGGATTCAATGATTTTCTGTGAGCGACAAAAAATACGAGAAGCCAATGGTCTATACATATATGTATATACATGCATATGCGAGCACAGTTTGAGATAAGTGTATGCATCTTGATCGCGTCTCAGTCCGGTGTATATACATACGTATGCAGTAAAAGAAGGAGAGCGCGCAATGAAACAAGATGAGACGATAAAGGAGCATAGAGAAAGTGAGAGAAAGAAGAAAAACCCAGACGCATTGGCGGCAAATGAATAAGACAAAGATGAAAAATATATACGTGTATTTATTACATCGGCGGTGAAGAGAGAACGAGATGAAGAGAGAAAAAAGGAGGGCGCGGCGACTTGAGCTCAATGAACTTGGTGGACTTGGGTGGACTTGTACATTGGCTGGATGCTCTTGCGTTGTTTTACTCGCAATCTCCCATTCTCTCTTTCTCTTTCTCTCTGTAGTTCATGACTCGCGGAGGGGCCCGCATTGCTCAAGGCCCAAACGCTCCAAGGTTATATCTAAGTCAAGGAACGGACGCGTGTTGTTTTATAACTTGGATATTTCCCTCTCCAGCACCCTCGCGCGCTCTCATTTTTTCAATGTGTTTATACTACCTATAACGTACCTATCGTTATATGCCTTCGTATAGTATATCGCTGCATACTTATATATACACACATGTATGTATATTCAGTATATATTGCCACCGTGGTTGCCATTCGAGTCTTTATTGACCTCGTGAATGCATGGACAGCGCTGTATATAATAGCAGTGTAACGAAGAGGTAGATAAAGGCGCCTGAGGCGATAGATCCATTGAAAATGAGAATCACTTATTATTGTGCTCTCTGTATGGAACCTGATCGGTTATGCATGAATATCATCCGCACTATACATTGTATATTGAACCGAGCAACGTTATTCTCTATACATATTCTATCTCCCATGTGTTTTTAAATGTTTTTTTTCCTTTTATTCCTATAATTTTTATGTACCTACGCACGTGGCACGTTTTAAGGAACTTGTCAAGTGAAAGTATAAATTATCGCGCCGTTATTTTAATTTATAAATTTTACGTCTCATTCTCATGATGGAATTTCGTTTAAAGTACTGTGAATTTTTAGGTAATATTATTATACTGTTTATATAATAATTATAACAGCAGAGTTGAAGCATTTCAATTTGTGTTTTGTGATTAATTTTAGCCAATCAGATAATTATAACAAAGCGGTCAATTTATGCAAGCAG
>JAQQBR010001831.1:8773502-8788242 GCA_030347285.1 Microctonus hyperodae
CAGCCACATGCATACATACATGCATTACATACACACATAGGTACATATATTACATAGGGTGAGTAAAAGAGAAGAATAGACCAAGTGAGATAGATTTTCCCTCAAGCGATGCTAATTCGTGCGAGCCGACAGAGCGATATCACGAGATCCCGCGATCGTCCCCGACACATTCCGAACTTAACGTCGGGATGAACACATTAGCCTTTCGCGCACCCTTCACAAGAGTAGAGACTATGCTGAGAGAATCCGTGCGAACGATAGCACGTGTTTGCACGTGACCCGTCTCGCGCTCATCACAGTCGAAAGCCGTTAGTGTTTTGTAATACTCTCTCGCTCTCTCCTTCACTCCTTCACTCTCTTTGCTGGCGACCCCTTGCGCATGCATTACCCAGGACACGCCCGGAAGTGAGGGGATAAAACGCTTGACTATGCTTTTCCGTATAAATTTATTGAGGAAACTTTCGTCCTTTTTTCTTATAGATAGTTAAACGAATCTCAATAAAATCATTATCTTCAATTCAATATGATGACAAATATAATTTATATTGAAATATTGTTTGGATAATTTATGTAAAGTATTTCTTTCTACGATTATTCGACAAAATTGCGTGTGCGAAAATATTGAATCTACTCTTTCATCAATCGTTTTAATACGCAAACGAAAAAGATTTAAAGTAAGAAAATGTCGAGATGGTAAGTAAAAGACGATGTAATATTTTTGAACCAAGATGGTATTATCTCTCTTTCTTCTCTTTTATACTAGTAGCGTCTGTCCGGCTGTCCTCCGTGTGTCACTCGTAAACGTATATAATAGCCTTCGCTAAAGGAAAAAGCCGCCATGTAATTAAGGCGCTCGCGTAGCGATTCGGCGTTTGTCTTGCCGCCTATATGTGTCACTGTCACGCGAGTTCCTCCACTTGGCCTGTCTTATATACCTCACAGTTCTCTCTACAGTGCTCCTCTATCTCCCATTGGACCTTCACCTCTGTCTTACACTAAATTTTTACCTCACAATACAACGACCGACTCCGCTCGCATCTCATTCACCTTTCTCTTTCTACGTGAATATATACGAGGAATGTGCAAGAGAATTTACTCACTCACATATAATCACCTTTGTATGCGCATGTATATATGAGTGAAATTCTTCACAACTACAAATTCAGTACACCAACGCAAGACGTGACTCAACAACATGTCTATGCACGTCTGGATAACATGTGCAGGTCGACGGACAATGTGATATTCTCTGTCGTCAATCCCATTAATGTCATGGGAATATCAGAGAATATGTATGCAGTGTGAGAAAATACATGTATATATATATATATATATATATAGCGTACATCTATGTGTGTATTTGATTACTACTATATGATATATGATAATATGGCTTTCAATGAAAGCACAAATTTTGACAAATATTTGACTGTTCGCTGTTATAGCCGCGGCAGAATTTCTACAACTCATCAATATCGTTTTATATAAATATATATGTATATGGAGTATATACGAAATATGCAGTCGATTTGAAATATGCACAAGTACATATTATGCGAGTTGATTATATAAATATTATATGTGTGTATATGGTAGATTTATATTTATAATTACAATATGTGAATAATAAGGATGTTTATTCACACGTAAATTTTCGGGCTTTTTATTTTGAATGTTGTATATTTATTGAAAAAAATATTGACGGATACTGCGCATATAGTATATTTATTTTTAATGAATATTTATTGTTTCAGATAAATATTAATTGTGTGTAATAAATATGCAGGTCAATATAATAAATTAAATAATTGCTTCCATTAATTTTTTTTTCTCCCATTGTTTGTTCTGTATGTACCTACATATATTACTAGTGTATAATAGAAATACTAATGTGAATATGTAAAGTTTATGTCAATAATGAGTTTTAAAAGATAAAATAATGATGTTTGTATACATACTTTTATTTATTTTTTAATTAAACCAACTGGTATATAATTGAAGTGCGAACTTGAAATTAAATTTCCTTAATTCGCGATAGTTGATGATCATGTTTGAAAGTAGATAAAAAAAACCGTCAATGACACTAACTGGGATGGAGCTTTACCCGCGAATGAAGTAACTATATAAAGTATATTTATACATACACTATGTACCTAATACTGAGTAATGTAAAGCGTACGTGCTCACGAGTTTCTCTCTGGATGTGTAACTAATACTTGGTTACTCCTGTTTGCGCTTGCAGATAAAAACGGAATCGGGAAAAAGAAACTCGAAGAGTTTCTAGTAACTAGGATTCTGAGTTCATAAATATATGTATATAGTCTCTCTCTCTCTCTCTCTTTTATGTCACGTGTATGTATGAACGAATGAACAAATATTCATGTGTGTACGTACATGGAGGAGGAATGTGCGTCAAAGAGAGTATACTGCGTGCATCACTAACCAATATGTCGCTGACTTAATATACATTCCTCGACATGCTTAGAGATTTTTTAATTTATTTCTTCAAATTACGTCTCAACGAATCGTCCCTTTCATAAAACGAAAGGGGATATATAACCCCTTTTTATTTTTTTTCTTTTAAATAGTCTCGTTCCAGCAAATGTCGCCCTGAACATACGCACGAGTTAACACAAGAATATTGTCAAAGGCACACCCAGAGACGAAAAGGATGTTGCATGTGACAGTTAAATATGATGAAATAGATCTTCGCTTTGAGTTCCAACAGTTATCGTGCTTTGTTCTAGTTATTCAACAATTTTTCTTTTTATTTTCATACTCACACACAATGAACAAATATATATTTAAAAATGTACAGAAATACACAGAGCCAAAAAATAAAAAGAGAATTTTTTTTTTCGCAATTTCTTTCATTTTTTACTAGAGTAGTGATGTAAAGGCCATCAGTTGTAGTGTGTGGGTTGCATTGAGGATACAAACTTTATAAAGAATATTGGATCAAACGTGGATGTTAAATTATATACAGATAAGAGTATAGAGATAGAGATGAAAAAGGTATACACATACTCCTGATGGGGGATTGGGTTCGAGAGAATATATGTATATATTGTGTTAGATATGTTTGACCGTATTATCATTCGACAGAGGATGAAAACCCAGTGACGAAGGCGCTGGAAGAAATAAAGAGAGTGAAAGTAAAATGAACGAAGGGAGATAGAGAATTGTGAATACGTGTGCTGCATTTCCAAGACCTCATCTGTTATTTGTCATCCGGCTTCCTCGTGACTATATACATCAACTCAATGGACCCCCAGGCCAAACTAACCTAACTGCTTCTTCCGGTAATCGAACCGGCGCTTCTTCACTCCTAACTTTATTGACTTACCAACAAATATAGATACGTTTATATTGCAGTAAATATTTTTTGATTGGATCATAAAATGAAATATTATTAATGGTGAAAAATGAATTTATCGCGTACAAATACATCCGGCTGTTGAATGGATAATGTCTCTCGCTTTGATGGCTTTGATCTTTATTGATGAGGTGGACGTGCCTGGGTTTATATGTTTACCTTGTTACTCCCTCTGAGGGATTGCCTGAGCGTGTGTCAATGGTAATCATCCAATCACAGTCGAATCTAAATATAGAATTACGCATGATAAAATTTTGGGCATTGAATATACGTACATATGTTGTAGGGAATTTTTTGATTTCATTTTTTTCTTTTGATGCATGCTCTGTAATGATTTTGTCGGGCGATATATTTAGAGTGTGTGTAAATAATAATTTTTTTGACAGAATATAATGGAAATGATGATGTGTGATAGTGTAAGGGGAAAAATTAAGAGCGAGAAAGTGCATAGTGTTACTTTTAAATAATGCTCATACACGCACATAATGTATACAAAACGAAAAATAAACGAAAAATGAATGATATCAATGTGTATATATACATATGTATGTATTTAACAATGTTTTCTAACATTAATGAGATTTGTGCACGCGAAAATACAAGTTGCTAAAACTGTCAACTAGTTTATTATGAGAAAGATAAATTGCCGCGTCTCGCGCACCTGCATTTCGCACGAAACATATATATACAATCTATTATATTTTTTTCTTATTTTGACTGAAGCAGTCAACAATTCAAAATAATCTTCTCTATCTTTTTTTCAAATTACGTCATGCTAAAATGATAAAAAAAAATATATATATTATATACAAATAATGAATTATAATGAAATTTGTGGCGAAGAAAACTTGGAAGAAAAAACACTCTCTATGTTACAGACGAAACAGTAACAATGTGATATCCATAAATCTTTATGTATATACTTATATACTATATGTACGCGTTGAATTCACCGCAATCTGACTCGACTTTCGAAAACTTTACTCGTTTCACATTCATTCCGCACGCTTGCGCCTCCAGCAATCTCATCTGGCGTTCGTTTAGTTGAATTAAATTCGATTAATTTAGCACCCAACGCTTTTGCCAGTGTAGCGAAAAGGCAAGAAAAATATCCGGGCACCATCCGAGTAAAGCCCAGAATGATAAAACTGGATGGAGCTATACACAGTATAACTCGCCTAACGGTAACTCTTCCGTCTTGTAATATAGAACGATAACAGTTTTCCTGGTATATTGTGTGTGTAAACTATAGAATTTTCATCTTGCGAATATTCCACCAACTATATAACACATATATTTATATAGTATATTTATTAATAAATTAATATATTATTGTATATACACAATAATATTTATCTAAATATAAATTCACAATAGCACATTTGTGGAACTGCGCGCAATCTCATTAATTTTATTTATAATTCAGACAATAAAACAAATGTTGATTTTTCATTAAACATCAAAATAAATTTCAAACAATAATCTAAACATTCAACTATATACAATAATTAAATTAAATTATAAAAAAAAAAAAAAAATTCCATAGAATAGAAATTATTCTTTAGAGAGGGAAAAATAAAATTTCATGATTTGCGATGCTCAAAAATAAGCCCATATGTGCCAGAGATCATTAATCGTTCTTCAATATCCACATAAAATGGATGAAATGAATCACCATGTATATTCATATACATATATACATGCATATAACTACATATATATACACAGGTATATACCCACTCCATATTCTACAGTGATATCCAGGATTTTAACGATGCTGAAAATTTATTTAACCCATAAAGTCACGCATTCAAACTGGCATCGAAATAAATTTCGATAAATCTACGTCGTCGATTGGACCGTGAATTTTCTCTTCTATACATCTATACATATACATACACAATATATAATAGCTTTTTACCTATATACATATACACGGTTGTAATGTTTAGAATTGTCGGGGAAACAGTTGGTAATAGTGTCGATACATATACTCTCTCACACGTATTGCTTATACAATTTTCGAGATTTTCGTCGAAAATATATATACATGTATTGGATTTTCATCATGTAAGCAAAGCCCATGAGGAGATGAGGGAATAGTTTGTATGTCAGGTTGTGAGATCGGTCTATAAATCAATAGGTATGGTAGCTGGTATGGCAGATACTTTTCCGATGATTTTCCCTAGCTTAGCCGCTGGGGAATATACACATACATATAACAAGTACTTACACAAATATACGATGCATATACATAACGTCCGTCCGTCAAGCTTTCGTCGACAGGGGAAACACCGTGTCCCTGACAGGAGAAGTCTACCGTCGTTTGCCACACCCTATATATATGTATATGTGAATATAATACAGATGACTTTTGGCTTGATCTACGTCAAGGCTTCAACCACCCTCTTCTGTACAACGTGTATGATCGTCTCATATCCCCTAGCGCACGTACACTATATGTATGCGTGTACCGTGTGGCTTGTCTCGTGCTTTGAATCGTTCCTTTATTTTCCTTTTTTTTTCCCCTTCTGAAAATACATACAACAATCGCTCGTTAAGATAAGAGTCACCGTCCCCTTTGTATTACTTGATTGCCATAAAGCGGTTTTTGTCACAAAATCGGTGGTTTTCATGGTATTCTTCCGAAAAAATGCAGATGGGATGACACTATCGTACGTGCAATTGATTGGTGACGTTATTTCACTATTGTGTAAAATTTAAGAGTCTTGTGAGGGGATTTTTGATGGTAAACGCCATATGCCATTGAGATATCACGCATGAGATCGTTATGGGTGCTTTGTATAATGTTGTATGTTGCTGATATAACCTGCATCGACTTGGTTCACGAAAGTTTGTATATGTATTTTGTTGGTACAGTGTAGCTATAGATGTGTGAAGATGAAATTGTTTATATTTGTATATACATGCGTAAATAGTGTTATTTTGTATGAATCCGTTGACACGAAATTTCATATCATGTTTTGTTCAATTTGTGGATACACATGTCATTTTATACGATTTGACAATTTAATGCATATAATGATTGTACATTTGTCAACAATCAACTTATTTTCGATAAATATCATAGAATATTGAAGTTATGAAAATAAAATTTAGCCCATCAGTGTACGATGAAGTTAATTATCTGTTGATAAATTTATCTACGACCCTCCTTTATAAATTATGGATTCAGAAGAGCTGAAAAAAAATATCGATTCTCTTCAATCATGAAATTAAAATAATTATTTAATGAATAAATATCAATTTATGTCGGGTAACCAATAAATATATGTCATATATTTCATTTTTATTAGATTCATATTATAACTTATTACTGAATATAAGTAAAAAGAAAAAATTTATGAGTAATAGCAAGATATTTATAACATATTTTGTCAATCAATTATGTCAATATTATACTACAACCGTATATTTGGTTATTTTTTTTTATATATCCATAAAATCCACGTGCCATTGATTTCTCGTCTAATGTAGGTCAAGACAAAAAAGAAACATCTGCATCGTGTCATCACAAAGAGGCGTGAAATACTATAACACACTGGTGATATTTGTCATGTATCTTTTGCCCTCTTTACACTTAGTATAGTTGCAGTATGTCACACGTTTCACATAAATTATTAGTCGGTGGTTTTTGAGTCCACTACTATATACATATGTAGTGTCATTATATCATTGCTTCTGCCAATGGACTTTTTTTTTCCTCCGGGTGTACAACATAAACACCCGATATTTCCGGAGTTATGGATTATATACGCGCATATGTACTGCACAGAAAAACAAATATGATTTTCAGCATTTTTGTTATTTCGACACATGTATATATACAATTGTTTCAGATATATATATGTTTGTGATATAAATTCTTTAATGCTGATAATTTGATATTAATACATTACAGTTAAAGTGACAAATTTTGTTTGTCTATAACTAACTTGTATTGTTAATTTTCGATGTGAAGAGGAAAAAATCGACTACAGTGTTTTCACGATAAAATTAAATATACATGGGTAATAAATAATTAAATGAAATTGAAGATATCTGTAAATGTATTGTAGACGAAGTTTGATGGTTAAATTATGACTGTCTGTCTGCTAAGATAATTTGTAATTGTAGTTTCTAAAAACAGTCTTTTACAAAATAAATAATGTAAAGCTATTTGATTTTCAACTGCATTAAATTAACTGTGATTTTATCGTTATTTTAGAATTGTCTACTGCAAAATGAGTATTAAATTATAATAATATTTCTGACACGTCAAAGTCTATTTCAGTGCGGTTGAATTTATTTTTTATGCAGTCGATAGTTTACAAATAAATCATTGCCATATATTGTTCAATAATAGACTTGAAAAAAATTGTTGATGGCGATGTTAATAAAGTGACTGATGTATTTATAGAAGAGTAGATCACTTAATCGTGCCACTGATGTTCAATAAAATAAATAGATTGAAATTAATTTGATTATCTATAATGTTATTTCTTTTACATGCAATCTTTATTATTATAGAGGACAAACAGGATCGTTTTGTCATCGATTATTCCTGCAATTGACAAACATTGGAATTGTGTTGCGTGTTATTATGTATAAATCAATATTCAACATTGACATAACCTCAGTAAACAAGTCAAATTGATGAAAATAATATAAACTAGTTGGTAATTCTATAAACTTCCAATTCCATTTATAAATTGCTTTACTGTAAAAAGAACTCTTCAACATCAAATGAAAATCACTTGGCTCAAGTGCCTTGTACATTTGAATACGCCAAAATTAATGCGGCGTTTCAGTAGTAAAATACATCATATATGTATATACGGGGATTTGAAAATGATACTCGAACTAGCAATCGAGTTCTTGAACCAGAAATGCAATCGCATCGACGAAACTTTGGAATATTTGACTCAAGTTACAAATGAACAAATAATATATAATTCAATAAACGTATAATATTTAGTCAACTGCACTTTTAATCGTATTTTACAATTCCCAACATTGATTTAAACACATAAAAGATTTAATGCAGTTAAACTATAAATTATTAGCTCAAGAAATTCAATATTTTATCCTAATTAAGATATTTAAGATTGAATGCAAATAAAACCAATTTCATACAAACGTATGAGAAAGTATATTAATCAAACGCTCAAGAAATTAAATTAAAAATTCACATTTTTTTATAGCATATAGAATTTATTCTAGCTATAGAACGTATAGTCGTGTGAAAAATAAAATATCTGTATTGAGATATATACTCTACGAATGGAAGAAATAAATTACACCCGAATGTTATCGTGAGTCATGTCTTTATCATCGAATTTCCTATATTATATGTATCTACTTTTATATACGTATAATATCTGTACATATATTGGTATACACTCTTCGTCTCTGTCCTTTTTTCTGTATACATAATCGATGTTCCTGACGACAGATGTATATCTCATCATTATCAGGCGCTACTTCTCTTTTTTTCCGTGTGTCGAATTCAACTTATTGCTTATCCGCTACGACACAACGTCGGATAAGCACTCAACAAACATGACAGTATTTCCTAGGGACGCCCCATTCTCATCCAAACATCCATCATACATACATATATATAGAGTAGAAATGACTGCCTTTCGTTAGAAATATATAAGTATACACATGTGAAACATTTTTGTATTCTTTCGACATAGCAACCATTCTCTAATAAAACTAGTCTTTGAAAGAATAGCCTTCGGGTATTTTTGGCTATGATGCCTTCCACTAGATTTTCATGTGATATGACCAATCTTGTGCACGAATGCATGACCGATGACATGTAGTAAGGGAAAATGCTTGAAAAGAGAAAAGAATTTGAATTTACCGCAGGCTATTCTTCCGCTGGTACGTTTTACCATATACACTTTTTTCCCTTTTTTTTTTCTTCAAGTAAATTATAACCTTTTATAACCGTCGAGTTTATACAAAAGAGAGTGAAAACAAGTTCTCGGGATATCGTTCGCATGGCCACGATAGCATTCATACATATATATTTAATGTTATATAGTATGCAAATTATTGTATTAAAATTATTCTTGAATTTAGTGTTCAAAGTTGTGAGCTACTCTAAGTATAATGATCTGATCGGGTTAGTCAACGGATAAAGGGGTACAATTGCAGTAAAAGGAGTTAGTCATATTTATATACATTATTATAAATATGTGTGCATTTATATAGCGATGAAGTATGTATATAATGTGTGTTACACATTGATATAGAATAAGAAAATATAAAGAGGGAGGTGGAGACACGACGGTGACGCCACTAGTCCTGCGTGACCTGTCACCGTGAGCGCTGTGGGATTTATAAGCAAATGCCGAGTTATCGCATATTTACTTGAACTATACGTTGCCTCTTTTGCCCCTTTGCATTTGCCACGTACTGTTTCACCCTTTGTAAACTGCGCGCGCGCACTTGCTCGAGCTTATCCCGGAACGTTCAATGTTCTGCGTGTCTTCTTTGTTGACAGATATACATACGTACATGCGATATGTATACAGACGTACAAACAATATAGTTGATGTACATTACAGTATGTATATTATCGTATAATGTAATATAGTGCACAGTGTGTCTTGTTTTTCCATAGACCCCGCGACGCCACCACATTAACACTATCGTCGCACTTTTGATGATGAGTTTATAAAGTGATTGTGATGATACATGTATTTTTTTCTTTCTTCTATTTATTTTTTACAAGTTATCACTGCAAATTTAAAAAGTATTATACTGTTAAATATGTATTATATATATATATATATATGTATGTGCAGATTGTAATTAGATAATATTACCATAAAATAATGAGTTGTACAAGAAAAAAAAAAAAATCTGTAACAGGAAAAAAAAAATATATTTTTAAAATGAATTTATTCTGTCGAAAGAGGAATCCAATTAGAACATTCCTAGTTTTATTTTTCCTGTTTTTATGTATTTTTTATTTTTGTTTAGATTTTCTTCACTCAACTCCATTGTATTCTTGTTTTGTTTTATTACTCCAGGCTATAAAACACCAACGAATATTTGAGATACTCGTAGAGGTTTTTAGTGAGCGATATAAAGCGCCTGCTCCGTCTTTCAATATATAAATATATAGTGTATACATTAACACATATATAGCGATGATGTATGTACACATAATGTGAGATATGTACCTAAGAATATAGAGACAGTGGCGGTGGTCGTAAGTGGTTGGAAAGATAATTCGTCAGCGACCTGTCTCGTCCGTTTCCGCCACCAGCCGGACATTCCTCGCGGCTTAAACTCTTCGGCCCTCTGCACCCTCCTCGCGCGTCCACTATTAAACCTCTGCGTCATCTATGTCGCCATGTTGGGATTTTGTCGCCCCCCAAAATGAGAAGCTGAACCGTATACATATAAAATTTATCCACACATAAATATCTACATATATAAATTTAAGTATATTATACGTATATATAATAAACGTTTATATTATATGTATACATGAATTTATATTGTGGCGCCCGTGTGTGTGTTTATGTATACATAGAAGCCCATAATACGAAAATGCATCGTAGACAACGTGAGGATTTATTGCCTGTATCGGGATTCAGGTTATCAGCAGGAAACTTTTAACGAAATAACTCCTCACCCGACAGCTTATACTTCAATATAACATTCTCCCATCCACTTTCATGTGATACTCTCCCTTTTTCCCTCTTATTGCTTTGCTATTTCTCTCTTCTTTTCACACGGTTCGATTAGAGTTTCGATGTATGTCAATGTGTCGTGTAAAGTACGTATATGTCTCCTTTCCACTTTCAATTGAGTGTGGAACTGTAAGAGGTTTTGCTTGTTGTGCGAATTTTCTCATGTAGTTTTGTAACAGTTTAAAAGGCATTTGGTGTGGATTTTTTTATATACAACATTTTAGATTATTTTTCCATCTGTGGTTTGATAGTTTTATAAAGGTAAAAATCATCGTTTATTCAAGTATACATATAATAGAATCTAATTTTATTGAATTCGTCTGGACTAATTTTTATTTTATTTATCAAACGCATATATACTGCTGTTTTATGATTAACAATTAACTTTGGAATTTTGAAGCTGTTTTTTTTATTTTCATTATAAACGTGTGAGAGAATGAAATTATTTCATCAGTGTAAAAACAAAAGGAGTGTAATTTTTTTTTTTATGTTCTAATAATATCTACTATGTTTTTATTACTTATATAGTTCGTATAATATCATCACTTTGTGAAGTAAAAATATTTTTCATTACTTCAATGTTGTTAAAATTTCCATATATTTTTTCGTTAGAACTTTGATAATTATTCATTTTTACTTTAGAAAATATGTCACATAAAAATATGAAAATACTGTATTTTAAGCAGTGAAATTTACTGAATTACTCTACTAGAAAATCTATCACGACTATACACATGACACAGTTATATATCTATAATATCCATTAACAGATTAAAACAACTGACATGTGAGATGGGGAATGGTGCGCGTGATTCTACATATATTTCATTGAATGGTACATATATTTAGATTACCGTTCATTCCACAGTTGATGTAGAATATCATATGAGAGAGAATTAATGGATAATTAAAATTAATTAATAACCACTAGTTCATTACCTTGATCTACATATGTTTAATCAATATTTTTCGCTGGATTTTAATCAAACACAAAACAAATTTTCTCTTAAAAAATAAATGCCAGCAATGTATTACATAATATAATGATAATTAATATTATAATTATCGTAATAACAGCAAGAAGATACGCGAATCTTTTAATAATAAATTAATATTATAACTTTATAAAAATTCCGGCCGACAATGCAATATCGATTTTATACTTTCTAATATACAAGTTGATATATAATACGACGGATTCGCGAGGAAACTGCGCGATCATTTTCCGTCTGTGCTGCAATCCCTGCGCGAGCTGCTCATTATTTATCAGATTAGTGAGAGCCGAGTTGGTTGTATCTATATATGACTCACCCTTTTCGCGCACATTCTCGCTATTTCGTTGAGTTTGTGTGAAGACTCACACAAAAGCTCACAAAAGCCCAACCCCCATATCGAAATTTCTTCTCCTCTCTTTCGCCCTCTTTGCATTATTCCCCTTTCAAGCTTTAGGGATTTTTTTAAAGGGTGTTGCATGGAATTTCAAACGGTCATTTTTCTTCTCTCTTACCTTGTCTCACTGTCTCTATTTACATTTATAAACATATATATTTTTATATGTTTATGAGACTACACTGAATACAACTCTTCACATTTTTCGTTATATATTTATCTTTTAATCAGCCCCATTAAAAAATAAAAATATATAAAATACACTTGGTATATGTGCATGTTCACATAAAAAAAGAAAATAAAAAAAAAGTTTCATGCTTCATATTCTTCATTCCACTCGATTTAGTCACTTAATTAAATATACACTCTGCTATATTTTTTTCATCATTTTATTTCCCGCAATTTTTTTCTTTCATCTCAAATAATATCCGTATATTATTTGCTTATTGCAATATTATACCTAAAAATTGAAATAACTTTTTCTTTCAATTTATATCATCAACGACAAATTGCTCTATACATTTATACTTTTTTATAATTAATACACATACAATTAGCATCATTTTTATCACACGCATTAACTGTTGATAATTTAGATTCAAATAGCATACACATATTTATACATATCACTATACCAAGATAAAATAAACATACATAATAGTGACAAGTCGTAAAAAAGTATTTTAGATATAAAACGATGATGTAAAAATTTTTGTGTACTCAGAAATTTATTTTAATAATTTTTAAAATAGAACAAAAAAAATTCATTTCATCACTTTATCATCTAGTTTTAAATTTGAAATAAATATTAATATCATTATCATAGGAATATATCTGTCTACCAATATGTCTAAATTTCCGGTGTATAGTTCCTATATTCTCCTAATTACTTTATGACTGCTACACACCATGTGTATTTTCAATACCTCTTGTCTGTATTCTCCCTCTCTTCAGCTTTGCGGGTCTGCTTCAATGTATCTGTATGCTATATAGATACTTCTCTTTGTTTTGTCACCCACTCATATCCTCCATGCGTACACGCACCCTTCAATATACATGTATATAAAGTCGTTGCTTTATTCCCCCAGGAGAAACTCGGACTTTTGGGGAGTTAATTGCGCTGTTGGAATTTCAGTGGCAAATTATTCTTTCATGCTCTCTCCCTTTTCTCTTGCTCCCAACGTACGGGAGTATATGTATACACGCCAGGAAATTTATTATCTCGATGGACTTTTTAGCTTTCTATCCTCTACGTCTTTTTTTTTTTTTCTATAATAAATGCGTGAGCACATTGACGTTAAGAATATTTGAATATTTGCCGAATAGCGGAAATAATATATAACTCACGAACAGGATAATACTCATACAAGAGTATATACGAAAAAAAAATAAAGAATAATATAACAAGTATACATACTTGATTCTTCATATGTTTGTATATTTTATGTATGTTTATTTTAGTAAACTTGAAAGCTTGAAGAAAAAAATTCTGAAATGTGAGAGAGAGTAGCTAGCTTTTTAGAATTAATTTATACACAGTTATTTTTCATAATTCATGTCTGAATATTGTGAAGATATTAATGCTATATTTTTTATTAATTAAATCAATAAAAACACCGCGAGTTACTTGAATAAGTAATTGATAGTTTTGTTAAAAAATATTGAATTATTATAAATAATGCAAGAAGTTATATTAATAATTAAATATGATTTATGATAATTTGTCTTTCAATAAAATTATTTTCTTCTGGGGGCATTCATGTCATTTTTATTTTAATATTGATGATGGAAAAAAAAAATAAAATTATATCATAAATTAATGCAATGTATAACAATGTAAATTAGTGTCAGTGTGATGACTCACAGAGAAATAAATTATTATCATCCTCAGTGTGTCGTCAACAAGAATAAGGAGCTTCAACTCGCAGTAATTTATAAAGTGGACGAGGGCGTGAGGCGGAACGCAAGAGTTCCACGCGCGCACACACACACACATATATATTTGTACACGCGCTTGAGTACAAACACACATATCCACTCCACTCAAACTTGTAGATATATACCCATTAGAATGTGTATATGTATGTAGATAGATGAAACGTTTGAAGGGAAAATATTTATGGTGTATAATAATCCATAAGAGCGAACAGAAAATTATCATTATAATTATTTCACTTTGGAGATAAACAATTATAGGTTTTAATGAAGACAAAGGTGTGTCGGTAAAATTTCTTAAGTATAAAACGAACGGACTAAA
>JAQQBR010001831.1:8793991-8810547 GCA_030347285.1 Microctonus hyperodae
TATCAAACACTCGCACACTCAAATGTATAAAATACACTTGTAATTTGTAAATACACATATTATGAAAATTATTGACGTATATTATTGCAGTGTGCAATATAACGAATCGTTAACGTCACATATAGCAACGCGTTAACTCCGAGAACATTAATGAACAATTGTTTGCAATAATCATCAGAATCATACTTTCCACTATAACCGAAATGCCTACACATACCAGTACATATATATGTATATACTGTGTATAAACATTTTCGAATAAATATTATAAAGAGATCTACTACTTATATTTTTATCGCGAGTTTTTTAAATGTATAATCGTGCAGTATATATACAATCGTAACTCTAATTATTTAATATCGAGGTCGTGTGTAATAATATAGGTATATATATACACATGCAGCAATATATATAAAATACATTCGTTCAGAATCACGCGTATATATACGAATATATAATTGTATAAATAAAATGACGCACCTGGTAAAGGTCCAGGTCATATTTTCCATTGCCAATAATGCACGTACGTGTGCGATATGTACATATATAATATTTATACATGTCTGCAGTATAAACATCTCTACAATACATTAACACATATGTATTATTACCACGTGTGCAACCGGCAAGATACATCCTTATGTGTTTAATAACAAAACTTTAATATGTGACGCACATACACGAAAGAAAAACGTTTGGTTTGGCTCGTGTAGAATCCAATATTCAGTTTCTGAGAGAAATCTCGCTGATATATTGCTTCACCCTCGGTGTGGGAATAAGTCTCTCACCCCTTTGTATATATATACATATACAAATACATATATATTATGCGACTATATTCCCCATCGAATCTTTACCCACACATTGACAGACTTGAAGATGAGAAAATGAGAAGGAAATATACGTGTGGCGTATATATATTAAGTTCATATATATACATATATAAATGAGAATGTTTTTGTCTTTTGATGGATACTCAGAGTTACGTGTGTGTGTTTATAAGAAGGAAAAATTTTCCACCCAAATAGTGTGACTATGACAGCCACAGAGATTGGCCTATTGTCATTCGATTGACCATCCCAATACACGCGATTAATCGAGGGTGATTTTTTTTTTTTTTTTTTTTGGCATTGTCTCTATCTATACATGAGTATTGCTGAACTGAAATATATTGAAAGAGAGAAATCTCACCGTATTTGATGGCATTTATTATACGAGAATACACTATACGCGGTTTTGGGTGTGTGATCGAATCCTTCCTTCTAATATTTGGTATGTGTGTATATGGATGGAGATATAGTGTATGTATAGGTGGATATATTGTCACTGCGACCCTTGATGTAGAGTTAGAACTTGGTTGGGGTTGTTGGTATCACGTGGGAGTTGCTGATTCAACTTCGTCTACCCTTCTTCGTCCGAACTTTTCCCTCCAGCATGGACTCGATCAATGTATATGCTACTACACACACGACAGCAACGACATTCCTATTATGCCTTGGGCTTTACACTCTGTTAGGAATGCTGCTCACGACAGGTGCTCCGACAATACTACAACGATCGTTTAACTTTACCGTGATTTTCTTTTCTTGCGTATTTATTTAACTTGTGTATATATGTATGATAAAGAAAATAATACAGGGATCTTGTCTTTGAATCTGTTAGTATTGATGTGAAATGAAGTCGTAGAAAATTTTGCGATTAATTATAAAAATTAATTATTAGATTTCTTTAAAGTAAGGATTTTTATTTTTTATATAATGTATAGGTTTATTTTACAGCATGCGATGACTGACTATCAATATGACTTGAATGGTTTTTTTTTTAATATAAAAGTGTATACATATATGTATATTTGTATTCACAAATGTCTAGTATTTTTGAATGAATGGATAAAAAAGTATCTTCAAAGAAACCGAAGATAAATAAAGTGTAGGATTATAATTTACACAGCAGGTCTATACAGTTTTGTTTAAGGAATATCATTGTAACAAACATTTTTTGTTGTATGTACAGTCTGTTATGAGGCTTGAGAACTGGGCGCACTATTATATTGATCTGACTTTATTCAAGTATCCCTTATATTTGTTAGACTCCCTGGAATGCGGAACAATTTTCAAACGTTGAAGCGTTGAAAATGTTTTATACATAATTTCAAAGTGCCGCCCGGTGTGTTTTTCTCATCATGAAGCGATGAAAAGACTTTTCACCAATGAAAAGTTGCTATCACTCAACTGAAGGCGCATTATTTTACATCATTCTCATTTATATTCACTTGCACTTGCTCGCAGATTATTATATTCATCTTGATATAATTCTTTTTCAGCAAGAATCCCCTGCGTTTCAACATTTTAAACATGAGTCACAAAGCCATTCGAAAATTTCTTTTTTTTTTTCATCTCTCATTTTTTATACTTTGGTTTCCGAATATTTAGATCGCAATGCGGGGTTCAAAAGCGACTGCTATAACAGAATGCGAAAGTATTTTATTGAGCGTAAAAGAAAAGTATGAGCGAAACACGAAAATTCAAGTTAAAATAGAAGAAAACCCACGCGTATAACTGTATGGAATAAAACACAAGAGAGATTGAAACAAATAGTCGGGGACATCTGTGAAACAGTCCCCTCTGTCCTGTTGACATTTGAGCTTTAGAACGTGTCTTATTGCCAGAATCGTCGAGATGACGATAGAAAGGGACATGAAAAAAAATAAAGTAGGGAAAAGATCTGTATGTATATACGCAAACGTTGTATGGCCGGATAGTTCGACTCTTTTCTTCAATTCTATGTGTGCACATGGCTCATGCTTGTTGTTTCTCATGCGTGCAACCCACTGTCGTGCCCGAGGGAAAATCGCATTTTGTCGTCGGTGTATTTAATAAGCTTGCGTTCTCCCTTTTGCTTTTATTTCGTTTTTATTTTTTGCTCTTTTTCTTTAGCCTTTCGTTCTTTTACTCAGTTCAATTATTCCCCGCGCGCGCACGTATCACTTCTATTTAGCAAAAGCCTGGCCTTCGGCATTTCTCATTTCTTTTTCATCGAACGCGATACAAAATGGGACTCGGAATGAAATTAAAAAAAAAAAAAAAGCAGTGACAGTATCGGAATATAAAGGATCCCAATATCATTCGTGCATTAAGTTATAATCAGTTCGTAGTCGTCAGGTTGGTGCATACAAAAAATATATTCACAGTATATACCTATATATTACTCTTATATGCATTGAACTATATATCCCCAATTTTAATTAAATCTCTCGGGTAGAACGTCTCGCCGCGCACCCCCTGCCAGGGACGAAATAAGCGCGCTCCCCATGGCGCAACTTATTTTCGTCACGCAAAATGTTCAGCGTATATATATTCCCACTATTGAATAAACTGAATTAATTTTTTGTGTTGACGATACGCAGATAACATGTTTAACCTGATCTAAAAAAAAAATATATCGATTCAAAAAAGAAAAATTAACCATATAAATTATTATGTACATTTCAATACTTGACTAAGAATCGTAACAAGTGATTTGTTCAAGTCATTGTAAATTTCTACACAAGTTATCTATGTTGATATAAATAGTACAAGATTAATACTGTACAAAGTACAAGTTTTGTGTATTATACATACATAACACTAAATGATTGTCAAACTCTCATTTGTCGATGATCTAGTGCTTAAAGTTTCATATATACTCATTATATATACATATATAAATATATAATATGTTATGCATATGTGAACTGTCATAAGTGATATGATTAATAGACTCGTAAATTTTAATAATACGTCACTAGTTAAATGATGTCGTCTGTCATTAACATACTACATTTATTTTTACCTTTTGACTTTTATAAACTCACTGTCCATGTTCAATTAGTCATTATGTATGTATATCCACGCATGGATATACATATATTTATGTATACATATCCAGAAATCTTTGGAAGTCGGTTTAAAGAAGAAAAAAAAAAAGTAGCGGATTCGTCACGATTCCACAAGAGATAATATACACTAAAGCAGACATATAACATTGCCACATTATTATTTCAAACGTGAGAAATTTCGCACGATAATATATACCATGTGGCAGGTGCATATATATGCATGTATGTATGGACAATCTATGTTAGTATATATTTATAATATGTAAAACGAGATACTACGGTGATTTGAGCAGCCATTCCTCGTTTTGCCCGGGCGTTTTGCTTTTTGGTTTCGCTTCAGAGCTTCTCTGGGTATAAGTATATAAGTTATACATATGTATATGTATCAATATATAGTGTAGTTTTCTGAAACGATCATTGTATCTGGTAAAATCAGCAAGTTCAGCAGGGAAACGAAGAGAGTACAGAACCGCAGAGGGTATGTGTATATGGTATGATGAGAGTGCTTGCAAAAGGGCGCATCGGTGGTGCAGATATGTTCAGAGTGGCTCGATTTGCGTTAGTCACAAACCCGTTCACATATACACGAGTCAATGACCATTGATAATGCAGAAAACATCTCATCGTTCTCTGATCTATTTTATCATGGGTTTATAAAATGTATTTACGTGTAAATAAATATTGAAGTGATTTATATATTTAATAGTGAAAAGAATTTTAATTAAAAAGAATATGTAGAAAAATTGAAAAATGATTTTTCATTGTTGGGAAATATTCGTTGTTGGTATTTGTAATAATTAATTGTTCTGGTTTATTAATAATTCAGCATTAGGTAATTGGTATTTTGTCATATTGTTAAATTAATATGTACGATGGAAAATATATTTTTTTTTTATTTTTGTTCTACATTATTTCAATTTGTGATATTGGAAATAATTGAAGATAAAATGATTGTATTTAAAATGGGTCAAATTTTTAAAAATCGATTGCATGTATAATTGTTGATGAAAAATAATGTACATCAGAATAACTCCAATCAATTTGAATAATATTTATTGTATCATAAGAAGCGTGAAATAGATTTCTCAATGTGTATTTTCATTTACTTATATATATACTTATCCGGCGAAAGACTTGTATATCCATTTAATATAACGACCGAACAAATCGTGTATATTGCAATATCAAAAAATGAAACGTTTCGATCTTATCAAATTGACCGACTGTAATTCTATTAAATTAATTTATTTAATATATTACAATTCGATTTGCCCAACACTAGAATTATATTCCATATGAATAATATAATATTTTATATCTGAAATAATATAAAATTATAATTAATATAAAAACTGAATGTACAAGATACATATCTAATAATAATAAAAATTGGGTTGGGCGCAATGAATTGCAGAAACTTTATTGATGTACAGTAATATATACGCATGTATATATACATATTCAAGAATATGTGCGTCACATTTATAACAATCACAAAATTTAAATTTCCCATCGTGATTTATTATGACAAAAGCCAATTTCAATCCGGAACATTTATGTTATATTTTTTTTTTTATTTCCTTTTCATTGGCAATGTTTTTAAATTCCGATAGATACGATTGCAAATTTCAATGGCACATCGGTGTATAAATACACATATAACTATGGATACAGATATAGTTGGAGATACCCTAGAGGGAGAGAGAGATAACGGTCGTACATGCGGAGCCGGACGTCAAGATTGGAGATAGGTATCGCGTGTATGTCCACATACATGTGTACACTTATGCATATTGAAGTTGAATGGTGGTTCTATACCTCTCGCAACGATCAGCAACCTCGATTCGCTCGGGCGGACATCGCGGTTCTAAGTCTGCCGACATTTTCCGTACCAGATGACCGTCCACGCCCCTCGTAATTCACTCGCAATATCTATAATACATTTCCTTGCAGAAATATACATCGGTATTTACAGTAAGAATATTATGTTGAATATTGATATTAATATACCTGCACATAGGTAAATATGCCGGAATATTTATACTAATTGCGACGTTCAATTTAACATTCAATATGTCTTATAATTATAACAGCAAATATACAAGGTATATTTAATGTATGAATAAAATAAAATTAGGTTGATTAAAAAATATTTCATTAGAAGCATGAAAAATAAATGACATTACTTTTTAGTATTTTTATTTTATATACATATATGTTGTACAGTGTCGAATATTTTATATATATATATAGTATAATATGAGATATGTAATTTTGTATATTCTACACGTATATAGAAGCAAACCAAATTAGAGAAATGACAGAGAGACAGAGACGAGGAAGCCTGTAAAGCTCGCACGTGCACTAACAACCCTTCTATTTTATCGTATATACCGCAAAGAGAGTTCCATCGTCTATATGTATATATATATATAGACATACAGATGTATAAATTTATAACTTATACCATAGAAATTGGGAAAATTTAATTACTCAACGTAAAACATTTTCAGAAATATTTCATTCAAGTTTTATGAATGAAAAACTCAGACGTGTCTTTTCTACTATGCTTCGTTGCTTAATAATAAATATATATAATATATATATATGTACGAATATATGTCTCTTGCATATATATGAATACATCAGTTTTCATACAGGTTTAAAAAGAAAATAAAAATGTACTTGTACCGCGGATTTATTATAACAATAAAATAAAGAGCTCGTATATTTTTCCCATTTTCGTTTCGCAATGACGTGAAATATATATACGTATAGATAAAATATAAATTCAGGATGATATCGTGTATACATCGCTGAATATTTGAAATATATATCTGTTTATACAAATGTATATTTTGCATATACATATAATAATATATAAGGGAGTTGGAAAATGCAGGAATGAACAAGTGCGGAAGTGGCACATTCAGTCTTGAGTGCTGAGAAAGTGCATATAAGCGCAGTTGTCGTGTGTGTATAACATTTCTTGAGATGCATTCTTCGATCTTACTGCACCATTGTTCACACATACCTATATACATAAACACAAAAATATAATTCCTACGTTTTATATTATATACATACGTAGATGAGGATGTATTGATATAGCAATAGATGATTAAAGTGCAAGTGGGAGAACGAGAATATATTGTTGGTTACATAGAATGAATAGTTTCCATCAGTTGAGCGTAAATTCAGTCCTGGATTGTTTCTCACGTACGTAGGAGGGTACCCGGTCTATCGAGACCGCAACTTGGCTGGGTCTTGTCACCCTCCAGTGTATTTCTCCCTCTGCCTCTGTCGCTCTTGGCTCAAACCCTCATTTTCCAAATTGGAAAGCCGCGGCGTGTCATCTCTGTGAGCTACCTAGAGTATCTAGATGAGTATGAGAGACAAGAGACAAAGCAAAGATAGATATCTACGTATATGTATATATACTTATATATATATTTATATATATAATGCCAACTTGCCGCAAGTCAAACTATTACACGTATTATCTGCATATATTTTAGATATTTATATATACAATAATAACTTATTTAATAGTAATGGTATTAAAATTAACAGTATATTATATGACACACAAAATTTGTTTTATTAACATTAAAAATTTGATAATTTTTATTAGTTAAAGTAAATTGATATTATGTATATACAATTTTTTTTTTATGAAAATATTTGACTCAATAAAATATCAATAAATATTTAATACTGAGAAATTGATGGAATTATCATAGTTTAAAAGTAAATATCAATATCAGAATTAATCGTATTTCACGGTGCGTGCATTGAAGGAGATTAAAGCACACTGCATAAGCCGCGTAACGTGCTCAAAATTCATATCACATGTATGTATATAAATATATGATTTATATGTTTGTGTATATGTATTGTTATACATATATTCGATTGAATGTATATGTAGTTGTATAGTTTTATTCTTGACACTGCAGTTAGTGCGGTTTATTCACTCTCTGTGGATTTGAAAATTTTACCCTTTTGATGAAATTTGAAACAAAAGCTCATTGTCAATATCCACCTTGTTCATCTCATCAGCTTTTCACCTTTCTCCATTGAATCCTCATCCAGTACCCACTTCTCTTTCTCTCTATTCTCCAGTCTCCGTCATTCTACACTGACCTTAACCACGCGTGCTTCACGTTTTAACGGCCTCTTGTAATGGCCCATTGAATTCCGACTCGAGGACAACGACGATGTGCTCAGCCATCAGATGGTTTCTCTCTTTCTCTTTCTCTATATATATACAAACATATGTACATGTCTTTTGCAATGTCTTTCTCTCTGTACAGTCGTGGTAACTATCGTTGTGTCAGCAATACTATTCTCTTCTGCTGCTATCAGACCGACTGGCAGACGACGACCTAAGTGTATATATGTACATACATGTATATGATCTATATGTCAGACTGCACGACGCGATTCTTTGTGTTCACAGACTCACACTAACTGCATTATCTGTACTATATCATTACCCAGCAATTATCGAGTGACTTTTTTAGTGGATAAGTTAATGCGAAAAAGAAGGAGTATGTATAAATATAGGATGAAAAGATTGTGAGAACAAACGTTGGACAATTTAAACAATTGTAGTGGAATTGTCAAGTTTTTTTATTCATCTCGTGGTATTTTATTATCAAATAAAATAATGAGTACAATTTATACGTAAATGTTTATGATAATAATTTATTTTTAAAAGAATTAATTACTTTAATCAAAGTAAGGAATTTTTTTTTTTATTTGTTTTAGATTTATATGTATAATTATTTTATTTTATTTGATGAATATAATGTAATAATGTTCTTTTGGATTTTGGATAATTGAAAATCATGATGAAGTAATGTTTATTTAATGAATTATTGGATACTGATAAATTGATAGTAGTTTACGCAATTTAAATGTTATGAGTATGATATCAGATGCACCGATCCAATTATATGGTTGTGTATAATTAAGCTGGCGATATTCTCCGTGTGAGCCATTTCTGGTGATTGCAATTAGCCTCTCGACGTATGTATATCGAAACACAGCGAATGTGCGCCTAATTTGTGTTTGCTCGGGTCTCTCTATAGAATCACATGCCGTGGCGCATGAATGAATAGAAAGCGGATAAATGAGAATGAGAGAGCGAGTGCATGGAACAAGAGTAAAATGGAAGAGAAATTGGAAGCATGGTTGCAACGGTGGTTTTCCATAGAAATTCGTGGAATTGAAATAGAATGCGAAAGCTACTGTACACGCATCGAACTCATATATACGATTGGTATTGCCATCAGTTTGCTAGCGCGGAATAGTCCGTGTACTGAATTGAATTCGATGTTGGCGGATGACAATCACTGCAAATGACAGTTCCAAATCCGCCTATTTGGCTCTCTTCTCTCCCTTTTCCACACATCACGTTATGTTATATATAATGTCATTTTAACTCTCATACTATGTGTCGTTATGTAAACAGAATAATGGCAAAGGGTATAGGGTATATGTGAATATATCTATACGTACATGTATATAGTTGGCACTTTTGGTAATGCGTCATTCGATACCTCGGGGGAATAATAAGACTTTTAGTCCAGTGCGTTCCACTCAAACATACATACTTGTACCAATGTGTATATATTTATAGTGTATTACATATAGGTTAGATATATGTGATATTTATTAATTAAATTCTAGTAGATAAAAGGTAACTGGATATTTATTCGTGCATTATTTTTGATGGATTTTGATTAGTAATATCAGTAGGCTCATTCTTATTTATTATTAATCTTGATAATAAAAATTTTTTGATTTCATTCTGGTCTTTCTCAGTGGTGTATATCCGAGTCTCAGACATACAGAAAATATCAATGAGTCATCAAAATTTTTATGAAACTAATACTTATTGGAGAAAAAAAATTATTTCGAAGTAATTGCTAATTTTTTTATATTGAACTAAATATATATAGGTTAAAAAATTATAGTATTTATTCTGAATATGTAGTATTTTTATTTAAAGTAAATGTCGTTTATCTGTTGCTTGTGAATTTTTTTTTTCGGTCCATTACAGTGTAATGAAAGGGTGAAGAATGAAAAAAGTAAATAAATGATTGAAAAAAGAAGTGATTGAATATATTTATACACATATTGAATGTAAAATATAAATAATGCATATTTTTTTTTTAACCAACGCATTTAAACATTGCGACAATTTGTATTATACAAAAGGAAATTAATCTTGTATCCCTATTTGTGTTTACAATAAAACTCCGTCCGATCTAAATTGGATTTTCGCAAGAACGGAATTGCGAATTGAGTGTGGGGGGAGAGGACAATAGAAAGAGAGGGAGTATGAGAAAGGCGAGAGGAGAAATATTCCACCTGAACCCATTGTACACCAATGGATTTCTAATCGAATAATGATTTTAGTCTCCCCTATATATATATTCTCATTCATTCTCTCTCTTTGCATTCTATTCTCTCACTGCAGTAGTGTTTCTCTCTAGTTTCCCTCTATCCCTACCCATTCTGCGCACATTGGAATTGAATTAATGAAGAGCAGTCTTCGCCGTTTTGGAATGGTATGGTGAGCTCACGCTAGATTCACTCACGACGTGCAAACATTCCCTGTTCGATTTGTTTGGTCGACCAACGAGCGCGTGTTCAAACAATTGTGTCGTACATTTCACGAAATACATTTTGCAATATTCAATTTACATTACACTACTGTCATCATCTGGTTACAGCTCGTTTCCCAATGATAATAATAAATAAATAAATCAAAATATAAAATTAATGACAATAATTATGTACGAAATTATATCGGGAAATTACTGATGAAATAAAAATAAAATTATTACTTATATAATAGAAAGGAAAAAAATTTTTGGGAAATGATATTTTTTCATGTTTATATTTTATCGAGTTGATGTATTGAAAATCGATTTTGTCGTTTACAACAAAGATTGATTCCATCAAGACATTGCGGAATCAACACAATTGAATTTCACAAGAATATAGAAACAAGAATACGGATATTATTGCCACAGTCAAAAGCGAATGATACAGAATAAAGCATGATGGCAACGACAGTGCGCATGAACACACTTGCAATACGACAATACATACACATGTATATATGTATATATATTAAATATATAAGACGTGTCAGTATATAGCTATATAGTTATAAAGCAAAAGTGTAAAAGAACAGACGAAACTTTTATGTTATATATAAAATAGCGAAAGGAAATGAGACAAGACGAAATAGGTTCAATTTGTACGCACATAAAGGTAGATAGAACTGCATACATGCATACTATTTATATACACACATACACAGAATATGTAGTGTAAAGTTGCCGATGAGACGAAAAGGGCCTTAAAGAGATGAAAGAAGGTGAACTACGAGAATATATAAGAGCCAACTAGATAGGTATGAGTGAACCAATCGACAAAATTAAGGATTCTGGAGCAGGAGTCTCGTGATCCAATTATGGGCGGCATTGTCTTCTGAAACTACTAAAGCCCCTTATCTCACTCAGCTTTTGCCACTACCCCTATCCACTTTTATCCAGTCATCCACCCTCTAAACGCGCAACTCTCTCTTTCTTCCGCGCTGTCACTTCGACTCCACCTTTACTGTTACTATACTATTATTACTCTACTACCAATACCAAATCGCTCTTACTACTATTACTACTATTACTGTTATTACTACAGTTTTATATATCAAAAATTTTTTTAGATCGTTTTTATTCTAGATTTCGTCCTGTAGACTTATCCAGATTCACTTACAAGTCGTTGCTGACGTGTCGTTGTAATTTTTTGTCGCTTCCCACGCCAATATAGCATACCGATTAACGAGCACTCTTCTCATTCTCTTTCACTTTTTTACTGGCTCAATTTTCGTTTTTTTTTTTTATTCTCCTCCGTTTCTCCTCTATATTCACCCCAATTTTTTTTTCCAACTGACTATGTACTATATACATATATATTTTAAACCCATTGCCTTATTCTCTGGATCAGCATTCTGGCAATTAACTCAACGCCAATTTTTCCATTGTCAGAGTCTGTCTTTCCTCTTTCCTTTAACACTTATTTTTTTTCCCTCCATTTATACTTTCAACTTAATTGTTTCTGTATCTATATACATGTTATAGATAGCGAGAAATAACGAGATTCAAATCGGAAATTGAGAATATATATTTATATAAACAAATGTCATTTTAAACTCGTCATTATATTATCTTTATAATTATACACACTGACAATAATTGCCACTTATATAATTAAAAGATGAACAGAAATATATACTTTAATGTATGTATATTATGTACATATATACACAAACGAAATCGAGAGATAAAGAGAGATAGATAAAAAATATAATTTGAGAAGCAAGAAGAAGAATGAGCTCAATTCTCAATCCAATCTACGAACAGTTATTATCGCGCTCGACTCCTGTCGTCGTCGGCGACGAAAAGTTTTGCCAAGCGCGCACAATATGTCCACTCTGGGAATCAATTTACTTCGGGCAGATGCAGAGGCTGTGAGTGAGCGAGCGAGTGAGTGCAAATCGATTGATGTATATAATAAGAAAGAGGGAGAATCAAAAGAGAAAAAAATAAAATGACTGAGAGAAAAGCACATCTTGACAAGTTCTCTGTCGATCCATGTGCCAATCGGACTTTCTGCAGTTCTTTCGCACAACTCCCTTGCCTTTCCCTCGTATTCTTTCACACCCTCTACCGCATTGTATATATATATACACGGGCATTTCACTTTTACTGGCTGGGTTTGAACGATTGCGCGAGAGTCATCTCGCGAATTCCAGATACGAGTTTGTCATTTTCTTCTTTATAAAACACGCTTCGCTTCAACGTTTCACTATTCTTCCTTTCATTCTCTCCCATTTTATCTTTTATTTTTTTTCCTCCTCTCCATCTGACAATGTACCTGGCTTTGTTGCCCATGCTCTTCTACCAACACGCTTACTGATATCGTTGCGCTTGTTATCGTTCAATAATCGACGTGGGACACGTATACATCCACCCGCGACCTCCGCCTCGGCACGTTGCAGTAAACTGAATTACCAACTGCAGCATGATTTAATAATGCCACTCCCTTCTACCAACCCCATGATATATCGATGCTATTTGGCTTGTACTCAAGTTTGAGTGTATAGGATATATACAGTTAGTACGCGAGGGATGAAAAAGGCATAACGTGGTATCTAGAGGGTGAATAAAAGTGAGCTTCCATATATAATAGTTTGTATAGAGGGACACTATACCCTCCTTTTCACATTTCATTTCTCCATATCTATTTTATTCTCTTTCTCGGTTTTCCACCCCCCATATTCCGAGTGCTGCGTTAAGAACCACTCGCTATTTACATCTTCATTTCTCTTGAGAAGTGTCTCGCATATGTATATATTTCATGCAAAATTTATTGAACTATCTATACAGAGATATTTGTGATAATTCAAATTCAATTAAATTCGAATCGTAATTTCTAATTTTAAATCTGTTATTATTAATTATATTATATTTATGTTTTGTGTTGAAATTATTTATAGTGCATTTATTTTATTCGCTAAATGAAATATATATTGCGGAATTGATAGCTAATGGACTTATCGTGTTTCATTTATTGAATCATATCAAAAAGTTTTGCACATATAGCAAATTAAATTGCTGACACATTTTATTATATAATAATATATTTGTACTGAAAATAGTAATTTAAATATGAGATTCTTATAATATTTATTCTGTTTGTTTATATAATATGTATCTGAATAATTATGCAATTATTGACAAACTTTTCGTGCACCCGTGATATCTTTTTAATTATTATTTATTACTCTTCATTACAATTCTCGCGAAATAAGTTTTATGTGTGTATAGCAATAAGTGTTTTACTGTGAAGGATGTTCAATACTCAGCGAGTGTACATTTATTTTTTTATGGAGTAATGTCAATGATAATTATATTCCTTAGTCGTAAAAAATCTTATATCTGCGATAACAAAAGTAAATTAAGAAAAATAAACAACAAGAAAGAGGAATGGAAAAGTCATCTAATACCAATTGTCACTGAATAAAATATCTTATAAATATTATTTACATATTTAAAACATTTATTTTTATTCGTGTCCATAAACTTCTGGATTCATCATTTATTTATTACTATCTGATATAAAAACATATTACACACATTATATATTTAACATTTTCATGCATCACACTGAATTGCAAAGCGTCGAATAAATATATAAAATAATTATCTCGTGCGCATGAAAACTTCATTAGCATTATCTACACATATATTCCATCAAACTATGTATATATATAACAGTAATCAAAGAATCATTGTGCAGTGAATAAACCGCTACTATATCGTACCAAGTAAAATCATAATAAAAACCGAAATCTATTTTAAAAAAAAAATTGAATACCTATAACAAACAAAAAAAACAACAAAGTAATGATAATTTTTTCTTCATATTATCCTCCAAAATCATGATTAATAACCTATATTATAAAGACTCAATGTTTCTGACTATTATGTGTATAAACTGATATATTATTTCAACCATCCTTCCGCCACATTGCCGTAATCTTATTCGGTGGTTTCCCGTCTCTCTGAACATTATCGTCGACATATAGCTGCCCCAAGTATAATTTGTAGACGTTATTATATAGACACACTCTCGTTCTTCGATGTTCTTAACCCATTCCCTCTCATTTCCCGTTCAAATGAGAGCAGTGGTGAGGTAAGAGGAACTGCAAGACACTATACCAATGTGTGTACAAATATATATATATATATATTTAGCGCAACCGTGACGGTTTGATGTAACGCTTTTGGTCGGTAGAAACGTCGGAAAGCGCTTAGAGTTTAAGAGAAAGTGAGAGAGTGCAAAGGAAGTGGAATGAGAGTGAGATAGAGATAGATAGAGCTCGAAGTCAGGGTAATTAACGACGCCTTGCGACTTGGCAAACTTCGCTGCAAGTATATATAACTATACTTACACCCCTTTATATATCTTCAACTCATACTACTGCTTTCCACTACTTCCTAATACATATAGTCCTTATTGCCACTTCTATATTCGTTCTATACTACTATCAAAGTAATGTACCGCCCCCGCCTCTCATGTTAACCGTGCTCTTATAGACACGACCACTACAACGACTGCTGCAATACCAATGCCTCAACTCCCTTCTATATTCTTCTTATATGTATATGTATGTACGTTATACGTACACGAACTTTAGGCCACGTCTATTACGTGTACCTACATAGTGAGCACGTCATTTTGCAACCGCATTGATAGGGTAAGTTGCGTGCCACAGTGCACGTCATTTACTCTGTAAACATGTAGTTATGTTTGTATATACTTATTTTATATATTATGTAGACTTATGTTGGAATTATATGGATGTATATACATATGTGTATATTAATAATATTTAAAGTTATTCATTTTTATAGGTGGTGGTAAATGAAAAGGGTCGAGAGTTAATGCGTTTGTATGACTGCGTTCTTTGACTTTGAGTGGGTAATTATAAAAAATATGGCGCTTGATATTTTTTAATTACTCCACCGAAATTACATAGCTGATGCTGCTCGTCTTGTTCGAGAAACAAAGTTTTAGCGAGTTAATGAAGGCAACTTTTTTATTTAGTTATTTATTTATTTATTTATTTATTATTATTACTTGTATTAAAATTTTTTTTGTCAAGTTTACGGCGATACGAGGAAATGAGGGACTCAGCTAACACGACCTCAGTAGTTATATAGCTATATATGCCAGGCGAACTCGCATTCTTTTCTTCATTCTAGTGAATTTATTTTTTACTACCAATTGAAATTTAAATTACAACACTCCTCGTTAGAAGAATTTTGAAATTATTATATTTATAATGACGAAATTAATTTTTTTTTAGTAAAGTCATATATACGTTAAGTGTAATGAATATTGGATTTTTTTATTTTTTGTAGTTGTAATAAAGATAGAATATATCATTTGTATTTTTATTTCTTCGTTGATACTGTAATATTGCGATATCAGTTGTGAATTAATAGTTCAAGATTCAGATAAGGTAAATGTACATTATTAAAGTAGGTGGAGAATATTGTTATGTGCAAAACTAACGGTCATTACATTGCGCGAGTATCTTTTTTCACAAAGACTCATGTAGTACGCGTGAATTTCAAAGATCTTTATATAGATATACTTATATATTTTGTATATAAGTTCTATCATCTTCTCCTTCGTTGAACTCATTCTCGTGAGTTCGATGGAAAACCCGTTACTAACCTCATCTCGATTCGTTGCGCATTTATACAGCTGAGTATGAATATATATGTATAATACATACATATATACATACATAAATATACATATATAAATTACAAACAGTAAAAATAAATTTGCGTAATAATAAATATACATTTATTATCTATTTTTTTACAGATCACTCAAGCTCTATTTTGCCTTTTTTATTTTACATTAAAACAGAATTTCATTTATGTATAATAGTTATTTGCTTCTTAATAGTGACTTTATATATATCTATATACTATCGTATTTACAGATAATTCCACGAAGATAACATCGCAGTAATCAGTTCTAAATGCATTTGAGAACAACTTTAAATAGTACAACC
>JAQQBR010001831.1:8811566-8822946 GCA_030347285.1 Microctonus hyperodae
AAAAAAAAAAAAAACTAACGAAAGAAAAAAATTGATGGAAAATGATTGAGTAACAATATTTTATTCGAGTCTATATATAAATTCAATAACATGTAATCCTGTCAGCTATAAAAAAGTTGCGTAAAAAATAATTAAAATTTTCCTCAGTATATATTCATACGTAAAATAAACGTTTTTCGTTGCTGGAATAGAAACAAAAAAAAAATTAAAAAAAAATACATGTATATATACTTAACATGATTTCACACTTTGCGCAACGAGTTTTTTCCCCTCCTTCATTCGTGGCACAGTGCTACGGTGTAGCACCATACCATTGTCCCTCCGTTGTCGTTTATCCCCTTGGTCACTACATTCCCTCTATCTTTTCGATATCGCAACCGTCGGTTGAGCACGATGGTGTGCCGCACGGTGGGTGAAGCCAGTGGTGGCTTAAGCACATATGTATATACACCAGAGTTATATTGCGCATCATACATACATATAGCCATGTCTCGATTGAACGCGAATGCGGCGTTAGTCGTGGCGCACGGCAATGACAATATCGCTAACGAGCAATTCAGAGACCCCCAATATCGTAAATCAAATAAAAATCATCGCTGCGGGACGTACATATACGCATTTATCCTGCTTCCTCCCTCACGTCATGGCTATACTCCATTAAACGCTAATGATACAAGCGTCCGGCAGGTGTTATTTACTTGAACATTGAAAATATATACTCATCATGCGGAAATATAATCGTTAAAACAACGAATTGGAATTATTTTGTATTATTATGCGAAAAGTTTTAATTTTTTTTCTTTATATTGGATTTATTAAAAAAAAAAAATATATATTGTACGTTTTTATATTCATTTACATTTTCACTTTTATTTGTGACTCGGTTATATCTGTTTTTTATTTTCACTTCTGCACCTTGTCGGATTATTTTCATATGCTATTTCTTCTGTTGGATAAAATTCTGCGCAATTTAATTTACGATCATCTTCATGAATAAAAAATATGTGTATGCATATGTATTGAATATGCTTGGCTGAAGAAAAACATTATTATGAAGGAAACCTAGTAACAGTATAGTTATGTACATATATATTTATATACACTATGTGGAATGGGTAAGCTGCTTTCGTTTGTTTAAAAGACAACAGCAATGTGTACATAATGTAATTAGTGCCGTAGGGAAGTCGACAAGACAGCGCGCACATACAACATCAACATTTACCTCCATTCGTCTGCTTCAAATTTCTCCCTTCTTTTTTTTTTGTTTTATTTTTAATTCTTTAGTTTGCTCTAAAGTACTTATAACTACGATGAAACAATATTTATCCTTCATCGACGGTTTTGAAGGTGTGGAAAGTTACAAAATCAACTCGATTAAAATGAAATCAAGAGATAAATAAAAGCATATATGAGAAAATGATTGAAAGTAGTAACGAAGATAAAGCATAGAAAAATGTTTATAAATTAAAGTTTGTAAAAAGAATTATACTGTACACAATAACGTGTACTTAAAAACTATATAAACGATCAAGGGGATAAAAATCCAATGTGAAATGTTCACATAAAACGTTTTAACAAGGCCATTGCAAGTGTCGTTTTTCTTTATTTAACATTGTTGTTGTCGTTCGTTGTTACTTTTTTTTTTTTTGCCATAATGAATGTCGGATTAACGATGTTGCAGAAGGAAATGAGAAAAAAAAAACGCACGTTCACAGACGAAACTATATCGTATAGACAGATCCTATCACAATATAATATACACCTACATAAAAGTGAAAAATATATAGATCGAAAAATAATAAGGCTTTCAATAGTCTGGGGTTAACATATTCTTCTTCTTCTTCTTCTTCTTTTTCTTCTTCGTTTCATACTTTTTTTCTCTTTATACCTCTCAATGTATAACGATGAGTATGCTCCCATTCCGATATCCAGCTCGCTGATCGTATCAATGTTACTTTTCCCCCTGAGTATGTGTCCTCATCGGCAATGCCAGTATTCTCCCAGTACATTGCTGCACCATTGACCATACTCGTATATAATCCAATCAATTTCATTCGATTGAAATTGTCTCGACGAATATATATTAATGGTACATATATTCCGTACAAAATTCCAACATGGATTTTTAATGTATAATATATCCATCTGTATGACAAAATAAATACAAAGTTTTTCGTATTTAAGCCAAAGAAATGAGAAATAAAAAATAAATAAAAGAATTATCCTTCCATTGGAAGGCTATGTACTGTATATATTTAAGAGAGTTGAGAGATCGCGGTAATGTTAACGTTCAACTGTCACGCGACCTGCAAACGCTTTTGCTATCTTGGCAATAGCACCACCACCATCTCTACCTCGTGTTCTCTTTTTATATATTTCTTCTGGCTTCTCTTTATTCGCCTTGGCTCTGAGCCTTTTTACTTGCCACCAAAGACATTGACTTTGATCGTGCAATAAATATTCACATTTGCTATCCGGAATACCTTTTCGTTTTTTTCTTTATTGTTATGGACTCGCAATACGACAAGGCAATTTTATACAATTATATAAATATACACCTAAATACATATTAAATAAATATATATAAATATGCAGTAAATGTTTGAAATTTTATTTCAACTATTTATTAGTCTTGGCGTCAATCGTGGGCGTGAGTTAAAATTCACCTGTTTTCACCCTCTCATTCGCAATCTCATTCTCAATGTTGGCCTCTGGCACTCGCGGCCTCTAAGCATGAATTTCCGCCGATAAAGCTTATCAACAGGGTTCGTGACTTCCTCTCGAAAATCTGCACGATCTTTTCTCCCTTTCCCTTTTTAAATTCAACCCCATTGTTATTTGCCCTTGGCCACACCCTTCATATTCCTCGAATATATATACGCATATATGTATATGTATATATTGAAAGCACGTTTTTACTGTTTATTGATTACAATGAGAGTTTAGTCAGATTCCGTGGGATTTAGTCGACACCCTTGACTATTTAAACGTTGTAAAATGAGTTACTGCAAGTTCCGCCCACTAATATCCCAGCAAATGACCACATAATTATTATTTATATTCACCTTTTTCTCGCTCACTTAATATTATTTTATTTTTTATTGTCGTTGTTAATTTATTCGTCGTTTTTATTTTTTATTATTCTCAATTGCCTTAACACAAATAACTCAATTAATTCTAATTCTTCAAAATGTCCAAGAGATTTTTATCTACATAACTTTAGTTAAAAAAATTTTTATAATATTATTTTCAATTAACAATTTATATTTTTTATATAAAGACTGATTAAAGTATATTATTAAACTAAATTCTTGTTGATGAATTACGTACACACACATGGATATGTATTATATTATATTTTAGTGAAAGGAGTATCAACATCATGTGGTTATTGGTTAGTATCTGTAATAGCTTGGTCAGGTTATATTATACTACATACGTATATGTATGTATATATCAACACAAGAATGAACGAACGAACTGTGTGGTGTCGATCAATTATGCTTGGTGGTACAGAGGATAATGGCAGTAATAACGATCTACGTAAATGTCCAACATTTTCACACATCAATTCGCGGTGTACTTTCAGTTAACCGTTGGAAAACAGTTTATAATATACAAATATTTTCTATCATACACGGATCATCTCCTTTGTGTATTTTATATATTTATATACATTGCATATATGTATTTTGAATATTTTATATTAAGGAATATATATTTATATTCTTGGGTTAAAAGTGGAAAGAAGTGTTTATGTAATTTTTTGTAATTTCTTATTTCAACGCACGTGGGAGTTTATGCGAGTGTTAGTTGGACTTGTGTACAGATGAGGGAGCTTCAGTGCTTTTGAATAAATGTGTCTGCTGCAAATTTATGAGGTGATGTCTTTAGCAGAATTGAGAAACGTGTGGTTATTATTTTTCAATGCGTTCGTTGGTTTTTTATCGGAACAATTTTAAGTATAGTATATGTATCAAGGAAGTTTGGTATAAATTAAAATTCGAAGGATAATCAATGAGCGATGTAATTTATGACTGTTATTGCAATGTATTTTTAAATATTTTGCTTTTTCATTTAGGTGATTATTATGGTCAAGCAATCACGAGAAATATACGTTGATGAATAATAAATATCGCACGAAATTCGGGTCATCGGATGAGTATTTTTGTACTTTATTTTGTGCTTCATATTTGTATTATATGAATTCTTAGTGAAACTTATCCAATTGCAAACCGTATTTTTCAATATTTTCCGAATTTATAACTGACATTTATGTCAATTAATAAATTAAATAGTACAAAAATACATCTCACATTGGAAGTGTATTTTGTAAAAGTAATTATCACAATCAAAAAAAATTCTAAAAAAAACAACCCTAAATTGTTAATGTGAACTTTAAATAAATTACCAAAAAGAAGAATAATAAATAAAGCAAAACGTATTAATCATTCAACATTTCTGGCTAAAAATAATGAATATATTTCCATTTTATTTTACAAATAATATAAAACATAATCGGATGACATACTAATTATTAAATAATTGAAGCATGATCGATATCCATAGCAAAAAAAAATCATATACATATAAAAATAAACTTACATATAGAATATGCATAAAACAAATACTGATATCATCAGGCAACATCAGCATATATATACAGTTATGGATAATGGGTTTCATCAATAATTTTGTCTGGAATCATCCGGGGCACTTCATGACTATTCATGAAGCAATTTAGCGAGGACCATCAACGTCCTTTTAGTCGTTGGTAAATCAATAAGCTTCGCCTCGTTCACTTTCATTCGTGATCAATCAGCTGAGTTTATGTATGTGAACACATATATATATATTTATAATTACCAACCAGCAATAAATTTTACATGTCAATTTATAATCCTGCTGTAATGACTGTCAGCAAAAGTTGTTCATTGACATTATTTGTATCGTAGTTACTGCAATAATTAAATCAACCTGTTCGAACCGGTATGAATTCTCCAAAATATACAAATAAATACGACCAAGATTCATCTCTACATATCCACACACATATATACATACTCAAACGATGAATGATCGACGACAACTAGTAAATACACATATCATTAACTATTCAATCAATATAGTTTCATATTTGCCCATTAAATACGCTTACATATTTATCATATACGAGTCTATATTATGATTATATATTTGCTATCATGACATTGTCGTGATTGTATACTTGAGGGTGTTCCAAAGCCCCTGAAGCAATTATTATATAAACATCGATCGAGTAAACTGGATCATTTTCAAGTGTTATTCTGTTACTACAATGTAGTCTTGCTATGTATAGACTTGTCAAAAGTTTAGTAAGTATATACGTACTTGCATATGACATTAACACGGTATTTTCACTTCTCTTCAATCTCGTTTCAATTCTTTGATATTTATCTATCATAATTACGTAAGTTAAACAACAGTTTAAGTGACTTTCCACTTTCACACTTTACTCAACTGCTGTAAGTGCGTGTATTTAACTATCCTTCATTCTCATGTCACTTTATGTTTCGTTTTATGTGTTGCAAACTCATTCAATAGAGCATTATATTCGTTTTGTGCAAAGTCAACTTGCCGTGACAGTTTAAAGCATCAATGAGTGGGTATAAATATATATATGAATATTTGAGTAGCGCCATCACAAACAATTAACGACATAGACTGTGTATAATATGTTGCATCCATTGATTTGTCTTTGTATTCAAGTCATTTACACTCTGTCTACATTTCTATATCTCAATATGTATCTTTGTTCGCGTTTTACATTCAGTTTTTCCCCTTTGTGTATGATATGATAATTATTGTATATATGCGGATCGAAAACTGAGGGAATTGAATGAATAATGTAGTGGAACAAGTCCAATCGTCCCTTTGTTTTCCATCCCTCATGAATCTGTATCTGACTCGTATGTAAATAAATGTGTAATAATATATTTACAAATTGCATCAGACAATTGGATTTATTAGTTTCCAAATTTTCGAAATTTATGCATAAATAAATATTGATATATATTTACACATCTATTTATTCAAATTATATAACCTTTCAATTTCATTTCAATAGTCCTGTCATTAATTAATTGCAGATGAATCGATAGTCATAAAAATTTTGAAAAATTTCTGAAACGTCACTTTAAAATGATACGTCGATAAAGTGCATGATGACATTTCTATTTATCTCCTATTAAACAGATATATATATATATATATAGATAAAATTATAGAGATTAATTCCGATCTCTTGTGGTGAATTAATATTATATTCAAGTGAGAAAAAGTTTGAATATCATCAAAAATACTACACTATCGAATGAAATTCCCATTTATACTGGTAGCTACTCATAATAACAGTGACCCACATGTAGATTCATTTATATATACAGATGGAAATCGATAAATATACATACACATATATACATATAAATTTAGGTATCAAAGAGATTGGAAAATGAATATATAGAGATGGTTACAATTTGTTCTACTGTTAAAATGTCGTTCATTTGAATCTATTCATTCTCTATTCACTGCATATTCACGTCAATCCTCGAAATGTACTCGACGTGGACAAGACCGCACGATGGGATGAAGACGGAAAAAGGAATAGAAAAAAAAAAAAATTAGAGATAGTCATACGATTGTGGTTCAATGTAAAGAGAGGTAAAAGTTGGATGGCGCGAATGGAAAATTGCACATACGACAACAATGAAACTTTGATTAATATACATATATACATACATACATACATACATACATACATACATACATACATACATACATACATACATACATACATACATAGCAACCAAATATATGTATATATTTGGTAGGATTTCAATCCGTAAATTTTTTTCTCTCATTTTTTTTTTTGAATTATTTATACATGTATCTTTACATATATCGTGTATCTCGGATTAAGTCGGCGCGTTGGTAGAATAATTGCAACATGGTTGTACGCCGTGTGCAAGACATACTTAACTTTATAATATACATTTAAAGTACGTCCTGTCAGAGGCCGTGATGCACAACAGTCGTCACCTTCCGTTGGATTGTATTTTTTTTCACTCTGCATTTTAATTACGCCATGGTAATTCTACAATATACTTACATATATATGCATATATATGTATATATATCTTGGTATTTTTTTTGTTCATCCTGTTGGTTTCTTCGTTTTTTTCCTTTTTTTTTTTATTCTTTAATCAACAGCGAGAATACACACAACATAGTGGTGTGAATTGCATTCGAGTGTGTATTTATCTGGGTGGATAATTTTGCGCCGCAATAGAATTGCGGAAATATCTACTTTGAATAAAAGAAAAAGAAAAAAAAAAAGCAACCTCACCGCAGTATGCACAGCTGGGTCAGTATATATACACCAATTAGTAATTACTAATTACACCGCAGGAAAATTCTTAAAGAAATTAAAAGAGATTGGACGATAAAGCAAAAGAGATTATTCTAAAAAATGCAATATAATAAGTAAAAAAAAAATATTAAAGTCTTGATAAAAGTTTGACGTTATTATGAAGTAAATAGCAGTCATATATGTATAGTACATATATATAACTCGAGATATTTTTACACAGAGAGCACGAAGGGAAAATCACTTCTTGGAAAATAAGTTCGAACGCGCGCGTAACCATGAACAAGTATAAGATTTATATATACACTCAGTTGTATTGTGTGCGGAAACTTCTCAACTCGTAACTCGAAATAAAAAAAAGAACAAAAAAAAAACAAACGAAAGTTAAAAAAATCAAAAGTCAAATAAGTTTAATAGTTTCCTTTTTTTTTTTGTTTTTATATCATTGGAGTTGTTTGTATTTCTTTCAATTGACAATGGTTGAAGGTAAGAGTGAATAAAAAATTTATAGGTATATAATGTCAATGGTAACATTAACGTATCAACATATATATATACTCAGTGAGTATCCAATTTGGCAAAGGTGCAGACAATGTACCTTTCCATATATACCTATACAGTAAAGGTGATTCCAATACTTTGAAGCTCCTTTCTCCAATGGATGCGTGCCCGCAGGCACTTTTCTTTCGTGTATGTTCACCATCACCAGCGCTAGCAGAGGCAGCAATTCTTCTCTTTAGCCCTCTAAGATGTTTTTTGTCAGAGAGCGTTGGCAATTTCTGATGCGCCGCGTCTTGTGCATCAATCTTCGTTGCCAACCACGAGAAAAAATGGACATAATGTTTTACCAGACCACTTCGTCTCTCTTCCTCTCACCGTAGATGCTTGTCATTTATAACGAACACGAAACTATGTGCATATTACCATTGCCCAAAAATTAATTCAGCAATTTGATTTCTTCGCGAGAGAGCGCAAATTTATATTCGTTCTAACCGTCAAATTGACCAGCAATAAACTTGCGTTTCACTATAAACAACGTGTATGTATGAGCGCGTTTGATGTGACTTTTTTTTTCAAATATTGAGACGAACGAATGAGGCAAAACGGGGAAAGACTTCAAATAAAAATGAAGAAAAAAAAAAGCTATAAAATAAATTTATCCGATCGTATATAACATCGATAAAATATATATAATCATAAGGTGTCATATGAAAATATAAAAGATCCCAGATCAAAAGACTGATGTAGCATACATTACAGTTGAATCACAATTGTTAAATTCAATTTCAGTCAATGTTTGTATTTGACTTGGAATATATCTATATACATATAATTAAAATTGATTGAGGTTAAAAGTTTCTTCTCCACTGTCCCACGATTCTAATGATGAAAATACAAGTTTATAGATGAGTTTACAATGTTCAAGCTTTATACATATACAGTAATCCTCACTACAGTCTATCACACAACACAAATATCACTATAGCAACAAAGTCAAAATGATATATGTATATACAACAAAAGAAGAACAAGAGCATGAAGCTTGAAACAACGAAACAAAGCGAGCGAATCGACCTTTGGGAATTATCCACAAATTCGTTTAACGAGGATGCATTGGTCCAGCGAGAACCAAACGTGACGAATGGTGACGCGCTTACGATTCTCTGATCCATCAACTGACTCTTTCTCTTTGTCTGATTTCGTTCATCGTTTTTCAACCGAGGTTTTGCAGCCCAAACTACCATCAGGGATCGCTTGTACGGTTAGAATAATATTCCACCAGGATTTTCATATAGATATTTACACAAGGATAAATGCATCAGGCCTTCAATTTATTTTTTGTCTCTACATTTTCGCGATTTATCTGATCGATCGTAATTGTAAAATACGCTGTCTGACGGCGAACGAGTATATACAGAGTATATACATTTTTAACAGTGTATTTATACATGCGCACGAGCAATCGCATTAAGTACACATGCGCAGCCATGTTTTTTTTTTCTGTAGCGACGCCACGCGACCTTAAAACCACATCAACAGCATCGCATCGTGCAATGTTTTCTATGCCGTGAACATATACCGCTGTATATCTGTGTGTCTATATATTTATTTACAATACATAAGCACAAATGAGAACTGGTATTTGACATATACATATACATGTATACTTATCTTCGCAGGCTGAATTCTCTCAAGTCTCGTGCAAGCAAACTCGGTTGAGTTCGCTCGACTAAGGTAGACACACCCTTCTCGCGTTTGCATACCAGAGATTAGGAGAACTTGGCATACACCCGAGAGAGAGCTAAACGAAATACTTAGTCCCGACGACGTGCACGCGGGTGGCTTGTTTATAACTAGGTAGACAGCTATTCACAGTTACAAAATGCAACGCGCGTATGTATGTAAATAAAAAGTAAAAATAAAATTTACACTGTTTATTTTTGAATATAAAACTTGCACCGAGAACACTTTAATCTTGCTATTTCTTACCAAGAACTTTCGTAAAACTAACAATTATTTACTATTACAATTTAATGAGCGAAAAATATCAGGAATTTCAAGAACATACATTTTTTTTTTTAAATAACAAAAACCATATTATCTTATTTAAATGTACTAGTTGATAATAAATTCATTATATACATAACAAATGTAATTGAAATATTTATAATGATACAATGCTGGTTGGATTTAGTTAATGTCGTTACCACATGTTTATTTTTTATGCTAAAATAGACACAGAAACAAAGACCTGCAAGAATTTCACCATCGGGTGTAAAACTAGTAACAATTGTAACGATTATTCCATTGGAGTTAGGATATAAAGCTGGTGTTCCCCAAAGTCGTATGCAGACTGCTGACCAATGCAACGGATAAATTGGTACTATGGGAGAACGAAGATCCCCTGCTTGCATATAGCGAGTTTGGTCTAATGGGGTTGCAGGACTCGTAGTGGTGTGGTTATGTCTCACCTCAATAGTTTGAGCTTAAGAGCAATGCAAAGTGAGAAGCTATGGATAAATCATGTCTTTCGTGGTATGGTAGCTAGGTTTACCAGAAATTGTTTATGTCACTAGATGGCGAGAATACATGAGTTCTGTGATTCACTCTGCAATATAATTTACACGCCACACTTCATTGTGGTTTGGATAGAGTTTCAGGGCGTCGTTTATTAATTATTATTATTAAATAAAACAAAGTAAATAAGGATATTTAATATCATTACCAAAGTAATGTCGTGGAATCTCTGTATATCACAAAAATTAAATGATAAAAGTAATCAGATAATTTATTTTTCAATAATTAAAATTCTCAAATGTCATTTTCATTTATTTATTAATTTTTTTTTTAAATTCCAAACAACACAAACTATTATAAAAATAAAATAACAATTTAGTCGAGGACGATATAATGATGAGAATGAGATTATAGTTTTTTTTTTTTAATTTTCATAGGAATTTTAATTAGCAGACGATATATATTAAAACTATAACATTGCAATGGACCTTCACAAGTAAAATATAATAACGGACTGCTCAAATGTCATCAAAGCCCTCGTATACTATATATACTTCGAGTTTGGTGTATTATTCGTGGAATATATATGTGTATGGATCCTATTATATGTATATACACACGGTATGGGGACGAGAGTTTGAGATGTCTGCGGTTATGTGCCACCGCGAATTGATCGTAAAGCTTTAATGCGTTGATATATCAAATGTCGTTGGGTGTAGAGTGTCAAGCATTTATAACGACACGTATAATGGTAAATAGCTGAGCTATATTGCGTATTTGTCGTGCTGGAAGCGTAAAAAAAAAATAATGACGTTTTTTTTTCCATTTCCTATGCATGTATATACTTATTCACTGTCTGTATTTTCCTCCCTTTATATTTCTCTTTTCCTTTTTCTTTCACTGTGTGTACTAGAAATCTCGACTCATCTCTTGTGAAAGTATTGTGAATCGACGAAA
>JAQQBR010001831.1:8825588-8841263 GCA_030347285.1 Microctonus hyperodae
GTGGTTTATTAATAATTTCTTACTTCCTTTACGAATACATCCTGTAATATTACAGTTACTATATAAATATTGAAACGTTCATGCGCATAATTGTTAACGCGCTCGATATATTTATTATATTATTGCACTTGAAGCCGGACTGTTTATTTGTGAATTATATAGTCTCATGTATATTGACTTTATTTATATACAATTTAATACACCTACAATGCAATTCTGAATCTCTTTGTCCCATCTCCGAGCAATTTCTTTGTGATCGTTTCGATTGAATGTTTTTTTTTCCTCTTTGTCGCGATCCATTCGGCTCTTTCAGTTTCATCATTGCGAAATGTTTTACACACACATCCACACAGTGATTCATACAAAAACTCACGACAGTAACATAAATTACTTAGCATGCCCTTCGTGGATGAATTCTTATCCCTTTTTTTCTTTTTCTAAATGCGTAGATAAACTTCAATAATTTCAATACTATATTAATCGATCGACTAAATAAAACATACTTCCCTCAGATTTGTCCTCAAATGAGTTTGAACTTTTCCTCAACGAATACAAAAAAATATACATATATATTTAGACTAAAAATAAAAAATAAAAAATAGTTAAAATAAAATATAAAAATAAAAAAATGAAATATTTCGCGATTGCTTTGTCTTCGAGACCTTCGTATTCAACCAACACACGTTTGACCACTTGTATTTATTCCATTCTCTTTCATTCCCTTGATTTCTCCGTCTTGCATTGTATCACCAGCTTGGCGGGGGTAATGATGGATAGAGGCAATTAAGAGAGCGAACTGCTTCGGATTGTCCCACAAAGTTAGTTCTCTTTTGCTTCCTATTTTTCTTTTCGGCATCGCGTATATACCTTTACCCATCTATTTCTTCGCTTTTTTATTACCTCATGCGCCCAACGACGTAAAACATTATATATAATTATATTATACAATCTTAGAATTTACATTCAACTACAAAAAAATACCTATACATACATTTATAATTATACAATAACAACACACAAAAAAGTAATAACAAACGCTTGCAAAATATTATTTTCCTACTCTGATCAATTTATTCAACGAAAATCAACACATATGCAAATATACAAAGCAATGTAAATAATTGTTAGTTCAAGAACGTTGAGATTGTTATAGTACAGCAATTCGTGTGTTTCATCATCGACATGCGTATTACCAATATGAATATTCATTAGCGATGTGTATAGTCAAATATACTTTATATGTCCAACGGTTATCATGTTATGATTACATTCCACTGAGAAATGTAATCAAATTTTCGAGAGCTCTATATGCAGTATAACTCCTGCACCCCATAAAATATTTCGTTATAACAATTTATATATGTATGCATATATCCCGCGCGCTCTTTTTCTTGTCAACACATACACGCACAGATTCATGCATATACACATTATTTAGCCATGTATACATATTCTCAGAGCGTTGCTGCGTCCGTAATCGCATTACATGTATATATGGCGAAACGGTGGTAGGTCCATTTCAATTCTGATAGCGATCAGTTGAGGATGACTGTTCCAATCGCCGTCGGCTGAAGATCGATACGTCGTTTTCGTCGAAAAGTATATGGGATACATGTAGTTGTATCGTGAATATATATACGTACATGGACACGTATTGATACAGAGAGATGAGAAATAAAGAAAAGAAAAAAAAAAATACTGGGTGAAGTGGCGCGTTTACGATAATGGTTTTTCTAAATCTCTGATCATGATAGCCGAACACAGTCACTAATGCCATCGGTACTTTATATCATGGCACAGTGTTGGCCCTTGTTTTTTGCCTCTCTGTTATATATATTCGCATGCGATATCGTTTCGTGTATCGCGATACCGATGGTAATATTTGCCAAATGAAAAATAAATGAAATATAATGATGATAATAATGAGATTGAAAAAAAAAGAAAACACTGAAAAATCTTGTATACCCGAAACTTGGAAATAAATGTAAATGTGTTGCATTTTAACATCGCATTCTTAGTTACATTTAAACAAAAATATATACCTATGTACATCATTATTTTTTTTTTTTTGACATTCACGCAGTCATTTGCATTTGTACGCGCGTGGATCGTGCACATATATATGCTCGGGCATACACATTTGGCCAAGTATATATTCACACACACACATCAGATATGGTGTTGGATAGTCCCGTTTAAAGCCACATGGTACAGCTTTGGAAGCATATATATATATACAGTCGTTTGTGTTTTATAAAGAATCAATTCGCCACGGGAATCCAGCAATAAAATGCTCATCACACCAAGCATCATTCGCGTGAATATGCGTGTATTTAAATATATAATATATATATAATATATAATATTTGAATAGAATTTATAAATGCAAATGTCAATATACATATACATATATGTATATTCTTCATTAAACATGGATATATTTGTGAATATAAACAGGTAAATATACTCGCAATTATGTGCGAGACATCTATGTATATATACAAAAATATATACATATGATATACATTGTGGATGATTACACTTATATACACGGGTATATATTTATAGTATGAATATATGCGTATATACATATACTGCATATATGTGTTGGCAATTTGATATTATCATCAACACACTACGCTTGTCGATAAGCTCAAGCAGTTTAAAATGACTGGCGACAGCTGAATGAGAAATTAAAAATCTTATTTTAAATACATATATGCATTGTATATAAGTAGAGGTATGTATAGTATATATAAATGATGTGTCTGTGACGCTTTTATCGATACAAAAAATATAGTAGGAAAAAAAAAAAATTAGGCCGATTATTCTGAGATTCAATTCGCCACGGGATCTCATTCAACTCGTCATACTATACTTATGTATAATGTATATTGTAGATATATATGTACAGGTATGTATATAATGTATATGTATGTATATACTGATTTCCAAGCTCTTTAATAATATAGCGGTAAATGAACTTGCGATGAGTGATCAAGTGAATTAATCAACGCCATTGAATATATATTTCTACGGTTCAAAATTAAATTTTTCCATTTTAGTAATTTTTTTTTTTAATCTTATGACAACGCGAAAAAAATTCAATTAATTTTATTCCAAGAAATAAAAATATCCGGTGATATTTTGAAAGACTTGAAAAATATTATATACATACACAAATTGATGATAGAACAATATGTCATGATATAAAAAAATGAGATCGTCACATATGGCCGCCATACGTGGTAAAATTACCGCATTTTAAGGCATGCAGAAGCTTGTATATAAACTCGAATATTGCCTCTATGTACTTAACATTCATGTGTGTGTGTGTGTATTAATAAATATATGTAAATAATACTCGTGCCGTTATGCCAGCGGGCATACAAGGATAAAATATAAAAAGCAAAGAGATATATAAGATACATTATGTGTGCCTGTGTGTATAGGAATGAAGCAAAGATGTGAGCGTGAATCAGTTTGCATTTAAGCAAAGAGAGCGACTATCTGCATATCAACAATCTGTGACAAGTTGGCGTAATGAGGCCTCCCTTTTTGTAAAGAGGAGGAAGGGCAATTATCGAAGCCAGCTTCTTCTTTGTCAGTGGAAAGTTTTTTGGGCACACACGATAAAGAACGGCAAAAAGGCGAAGACAAAACTATATACCTGATGTCGAACGCATGAGGCAAACGCTCAGAGAGGTGGAGAAAGAAGACAAAGATATATTGAAGTATAAAAGGAGATGTGACCACCTCAAGCGATGAAGAATAATAATAACGCAGAGGTGCAAAGGATATATCGAAGCGGTGGCCGTGGCGTAACCAACGTACGTTGGGTATAGGAATGCGTTCCACCAATCGGTTTTCAAAAGAGTATAAAGGACGAAACGATCGCGGGATAAACACCTGCAATTAAGATATGTTAATCACCGTAGAACATACGTATTCAGGGTATCCAATATGTATATATATGTATATTATGTTGCCTGAAGGCTTCTCTTCTTCGCGCGTATGGTATTTTCAACGCGCGAGCCCGCATTTGCAAAACCGAGCTCGTCCAGACACGAATATATCTGCGTCGCAACGAAATAAACACATGTATATAAATGTAATATTATAGTATATACACACACATATATGTTTTCATGAAGAAACAAGTTTTGGTGTGGATATTCTCTTTAGTATGATTTTGCATTAATTCTAACAAAATTAGAATATACTAAATGTGTTCTACAATATTTTAGAGAGATAATTTACAATATTCCACAGACATAATTATGCTGTATAAATTCCAGGATAATTTATGTATTGCATATATACACACGTTCATTAAATAAGTTTACATAGAGGTATATAAATATAACATTGAAAAAAATAACTTTTAAATCTATTCAACTATCAACATCAGAGATATGTTTACTACTGCAGCTGTATATGAAATGTTAAATTATTTGTATATACAAATAAACATTAACTTTGGAGTACGTATAAATAAATAACAATGTATATACACATTATATGTATAATAAGATATTGTACAAAACTTGATTGACTTCTGCATCAATATAATTTCTTAGTCGCTTTTATTTTATTCAATTGTTTCCATGTGCCTGGTCGTGTCGTTATTTTTTCTTTTTTTTTTCCTCTCTTTACTGATGTGTCTGAATTGGTTTGAATTGGTAAAATGGTCGGTGGAGGATCGGCAGACGAGTGCTTTGCGTCGGACACAAACATCAAAGTGGCGCGAGAAGTAGAATATATACAAGCGTATATAAACTTTTGCAACAGCAGCAAGCAGCAACATTGACAAAGAAACACCGTACGTATAGTATACACATAGAGTTAAGAGCTCGTAAGCATTGATGGATTGCTTGAACAATATAACTGAATATATCGCCACAAAGTGATTGAATATCTTGTAGTTCATCTTGACCCACGATGGTGATTGATCAGAAACCATTACAAATTTGTTTCTATCTTTGTGTCATATCAATTATATAATTATATTACACAATTATGTATCGATATCTCTTTACATGCGTGTTTATATCTGTATTTGAGTGCATGTATAAATTGACGCCGACATTAAATGTGGGTTAATGTTATTTATATGTAAAATATATCGAATTCGAAATAATATCTATGTAAACACATACTATGAAGTCTTCAATCCGATAACATACTCATAGAACATTAATATATATGAATATATAAATTTATATCTACGTGTCTATTTAAATTCCAATTTGTCAATTATGTACCTATAATTCTGCATGCAATATACATATATATTTCTATATACATATATGTATATGTATGAATGATTGCATGAATAGCTGTATGTAATAATACTCCAATATTTTATTCATCACACAATATTGTATATTGATTTAAAAATAAATATAAAACAATAATCTATTGTGTAAAATAAAAAAATTAAATTAAAATATGAAATAATAAATTTTGAAATATCTTACAGCTGAAATATTTGTGAATATAGGTCAGTGAATTTTATTCATTCTCTATGTGCTGCCATTCGATATATTTATACGTTAATATTTTTCCATTTCAATTTTATTTTTTATTTTATTCCTATTCCATTCGTTCTCCGGTCCCAAATCAAATAATTTACATGGATATATTATACATATGTACATGTATAATATGTATATAAATATATCTTGGCACTGCTCTCACCTTGGCATACAGGCTGGGCACTGTCAAGGTCCCCCGCAAGCCACAGCGGGGTAAATTATAGGCCGAATCCAATTAGTCTTGTAACGAGGAGTGAGCGAGTGAGAGAGGTTTGTTCAGCCAACTTTGGCCACCGCTACAATATTGGCAAAGAGCTCTGGCGCCTCTCTATGTGTATATAGTATATGCATAGTCGTATTCGTCGTTGGAAAACGGTTGACACGCAGACACCAATAGTGAAAACCGCCAATGATTTCATGGGGCACGGTATATGCGTATTTTGCCAATTATTCCAACTACTGCCTTAAACTTTTCGAAATTACTAATTGGAGTTTTTATCACTTTTACAATGTCAATCAGACTTATTCATTAAATGACAATTGCAATTTACATTTATACATATATTATGTACAGGTGAATAAACAATTTAAGAAATGAGGAATAAAAATCGATGAAATGTATTTAATGAAACTGTTTTGGAGCCAAGTGATATTGTAACAAATAAGTATGTATACCCAAACACGTTTTCCAGAAAAAATTACCATACAAACGACTTGACCGACTCGTTAAAACGAACAACTGCATGACCAAGAAAAATAAGATGTATTTAAGTTTGTCTCATGACACTCAGGTAAAAATACACATATTATATTTCGTTTCAATAATATTTTTCTTTTTTCTTTCTATTTTTCTAAATGGAAAAATTTAAAGAAGATTATAAAATAGTTTTACGTGTATAAAATTTTCAAAATGGAAGTTACAAGCATGCGTGCAATTTTAATAAATATAAAAACTATACAATAAATACACACTTGAGTATGAATATAGCGGACGCTTTGTAATACGATGTCTCGCCCTCTTTTTGTCTTATGCATATTATACATATATAATATGTATATATATAAGAACAAACGTTGCACTGGCGAATGAGAGCTGGAGCGGTTAGGGGACAAAGTTGATGAGACGGTGGATAAAATAAAGAAAATTGACGGTCGAGCCAGGGCAAATGGGTAAAAAAAATATAGGGACCAGTCCCCTTTTCTCACTAACACTAATATTATATAGCTTTCATCTGAAGAAGAATGAGAAAGAGCTGGGGAGATAGTGAATGGACGGTTCTTTTAATTAGTCAAAGGTGTGAAGAAGTCGTGCGAAAGTGTGCGAGAAAGGTCTCAGGGCATGCGTGAATGTGTGAAGGAATTGGCGATGAGTGTGGACGGATGAAGAAACAACGGCCTCAACGACTGCGCGCTCTATTTCGCGCTCGTTCTCTCGCCATCTAATTCCGCGCGTTCTCTCTTATCCTCACTTTTTTTTTCTTCACTCCACTTGTATTTCTCGCCGTGCAAAGTATCCAAGACCGCGTATCCTATTATATACAGAGTCGAAAGTATCGCGCGACCGCGCCTATCTCCGCGCACTCGTTCGCCTCTTATAATATCCTTCGCTCGCGCGGTTCAGAGCTACACCACCAAACCGGTTCTCATTCTTGCTCTATTGAAATTCCTACCGCGTGCCACTATGCTACTTCGTGCGGCCGCCGATCGTTCGTGTACCCGCCCGCTCATCCGCTATACCCTTTCTTATACTTGCGTCTACATGGGTAAGTGTATCATCCCTTTGCTTTCCACCACACACACATACACATATACACTTTAGTCTTGATATGGATGAGAGTACCATGGCGCGTTAATTTTAGCCTGCGGCTTTGCTCCTCATTCACATGAAATTGCAAGTCATTATTAATCCAACTATATATCCTATTATAAAATAAAATAAAAAAAAAAAGAAGAATTTTAATAAATGTTTAAAAGATAAGAAATTTAATGAAATATTTTTTTGTGTAAATGTTTGTAATGAAAAAAGGTGGAAAAAATTAAATGATAAGCTAATGATTGTGTGATGAAAGATTAATATAAATATCTATATATTTTACCAATGTTTTTTTTTTAGTGAGGGGAAGGAAGTGCGAGAGGAGGAGGAGAGAAAGAAAGGGGAAGGAAGAGAAATTCCAGGAAAACAATTCTACCAAAAGTAATCTTAGAAGACGGAAAATGCTTGGCGTGTTGTCACCGCACGTGGCCCGCACGAAAATCCTTGACAGACAACTTAAGAGGATATGAGGCCGACAGTTCACTGTCTGGAATGAAAAGATGAGAGTGGACGACATGCCATGGTCGTGCCATGACAAAAACTTTTCGTTACTTTTACGAGGACGACTATTAAAGTGTGGAACAAAAAAAAAACCAATAACAAAATATAAAAAAAAATGTACACAAAGGACACAGGGTAAATAAGTATATACACAATACATGAGATATATATGGATATATCAAGGACAAAGACTTTGTCCAAGCTAATTGAAATCCGCCGACTTTATCTTTGTCCTGAGGGTAAAAAAACTGTTTACGCCTTTTATCTTATTCAACAAAAATGCAAAATAAAAAAATTTTACTCCGTTGATTATCTCAAATGAATAATTTGAAAGTAATTACATTGTTAAATTTTTCATTCTAGAGGTGTGACATAAAGGAATAGTGTCAATGCATTGTTGAGTTGTAAATTAAGTAGATTGAAAATTGTTTGTTTTATCAAATGAATATTTTGTGACAATTTAAGATAACAAAGAATAATTTTTTATATTATTTTGTTATCGCACCTATACAAACGGCTGATGAACGGTAGTGTAGAGTTTTTCTTTGTGATATGCAAAATTACTGGGTAAATAACGTCGACCAAAGCTTCGCACCAATGACGATATTTTTGGCGCCTCATTCAGAGCAATAAAGGCGCCCGACGGCAGAGAAACGATCTAGATGAAGGCACGAAGGAGAAATATATCTAAATAATGTTTACTAAGCTAGTAAAATAAACATATATACGTTCTTTGATCATATTCGTCACCTAAGAATGTTGATATTTAGTCTCACATTCTCGTATTTATTTTTATACATTTTTTTTTATTTTCAACTGTTGGCTTTCAGCGATAGAATTTATAATATCATCACTACATATACTAAAGCAATATTCATCATGAAGAAATATAGCATATTCAGTGAAATACGCGGATGGTGTCACTCTACAAATTCTCATTAAATATATTTTGTTTTCAGATATTTTCCTTTCGTGAAAAGAATAAAAGCAAAAAATAATTACGATAATAATTATTATATTAAAATCATAAAGAAACCGCATGGTGTTCAAGAATATCGTGTGGAAATTAATTTATCTTCTTCACTTCTACATTCGCATTACATATATGTCACAGAAATTACTCTCGTTTCCGGTAAAGTGTAAAGAAAAATAAAAAAAGAAACGCATTGGTTATTATTTCCACTGAAGTAATCTCAATTTTTCTATTTCTCTAAATTTAATTACTGAAGAAAAAAATGAAGTAATTAATTCCACACACATATACTAATGTAATTAAATTACCTTGATAATCCACGATATTATAACTATAACAATATTTCATTGTGCTTCCATTAAAAATTTTGATAGTTATAAATAATAAGATCGTGTATTAAAGAAATAAATGTGAGATTTGTACCATAATAAGACAGCAAATGGGCGGGAGAAACAGAAATAGGGTGTGAGGAAAAAAAAAAGAGGTTCTAGATTGGATATAAATTTCTGTAAAGAAAAAAAAATAAAAAAGTCAAGAAGGGTATTGAGAAACAAATATATATAAATATGAATGTGAGTTTGTGTCTCTGCAACACACACATATATATATATTCCTCTCGTTTCTCTTGGGGGCACAAACGCCGCCAAATTTATATAGCGAGTGCGGGTGTAAATATAAATTTTACATGAATTCGTTCCGACGATGTGGCGCGACCGACCGGCCCAATAAGACAAGCAATGTCTCCCAACGGAGATTTGCCATTCGCTTTTTCGGCTCACTTTTGCTCCCTGCGAATAATATTCACGTATGTAAGTATATATATTCCCTACATACATACATATATATCTGTGAATTCACTCCCATAACATTTTTGAGGCTCGTTTCTGTCCGCGAAATTCGCCCCTCAACTGAGGTTAAGTACTTGTATACTTACGACCTTTCTTATACATTGAAAGTACAAAGAATATATTTAACAACGAACCGGAGACTCGCGGAATGTGGCGCGCAATAATAAGTACGATGAGAACGCGATCGGGAGAGATGGATGGATAACACGTATACATTATATAGAGAGACCTCGCCCGCCTAACGTCCTCTCTATATATTCTATCTACCGGTTGCGCGCTACCAACGAATTCACAACAACATGAACTAAACACATTTGGCCTCGGTCGGGCGCTTGGCAAACAGAACAGAGCAGGGAATTTAATGGGCGAGCCAACTTCTGGGCTCTGAAGCTGCTCTGGACTGCTCTGAGCCGCAATACAACTAAAGCGAGAGCACGAGGACAGTGCAGAGCACTTTACTCTCTTTCACCGTATGGTATATTATGGAGTCATTCCTCCTCTCTCGACCTCTCGATGTATATTCTATCGTGTATCTCTTTTCCGCGTACATTCACGTATACATTTATATGTTGATATGTGGCGGTGTATTCATGTTGAGATATATGTATGTATATGAGCATGATATACATACGTATGTATGTAGTATGTATATGGCATAAGTAGCTGGACTCTTTGGCATCGTGCGCAGAGAGAGAAAAAAAAATACAAATAAGTGTTGCGTCTGGTGTTATGCTTCGTAAGACACAAAATAATTTAACCGCAATATCTGTTCGGGCAGAAGGACTCGCTCGTTATTCGAAAGGTGGAAAAGAAAAACGAAATAAAGTTTAAAAATAATAATTGGCTATACCGAAGAAAGGAGAACGTAAAAAGAAGGGGAAGAAGTTATTGCCGCCGCAAAACTCATTTACGCGCGTTAATGTTGGGGTTATGCGCGTCAGATATATTATATGTTCGAGGCTGACTTGATGTGAATATTATAAAATACACTTCAATGTACATACAGTAAGAGTAGCAAAATTACATGATAATATTGTGTTTATATGTGTGTATTACAAATATGTATATACGTACGCGAGGTTTAAAAATTATAATTATACCAGATGGAATTTTAAAATTCGAATGTGGACGTAAACGACAATGCAAATATCATCAAATATTTATAATGTAATATGTATAAACAAAAAAAAAAAAAAATCAATAAAAATTAACTACAATTAATCTATTTACAGTGATTATGTTATAGAATAAAAAGCTGTTTAATTATTTGATCTGCATAATTTATTTTTTAATGAATCAATAAATTATAAATATGTAATTTAATTTTTAATTCACACTGTTGAATATCCGATAATATTTAAAAAAGTATAATTTTTATTTCTATCGAAATAAAAAATTAATAATATCAAACTAAAGTAAAGTTGATTGTTCAATAATAAACAAATAAAAATATAGACTGCATCAATGTAAAATACATTATGTACGTATATATATCCATATATATATATGTAAGTGATTTCATATCGAAGGCAAACACAAGCTTTAGTTTGAAGGCGTGGCATTATATATACCGGTGCTCAACACGTATACGTATATATAATGTATAAAAGAGAAAGAGCGAAAGAGTATATGCGAAAGTAACTCTTGCAATATAAGTGAACCTTGGATTTGTTGGTGATTGCACGAGTGGAAAATACGCGCGTGACCACGCCCGATATGTATATACTGGGTGTTCGTAGAACGGTGACTCTTTTCTCACGGTATCAAGACACTTAATCGGTCACAAGAGGATACTGGTTCCGCGACAACGACGACGAGAAATGCAAATAGAAAATGGTGGGCGAGAGAGCTGCGTCGATGTGTATTATATCGCAGGGATTTAATCATCCGAGAGAAGGCTGTATCGCTTCATATTGAACTATATATACGCGTCGACATACGTGGCTTTAGCTTGCCCCGTGGGTAGAAGAGAAGAGGCGATACTGGACAGTAATGGCGTATACATTTATACGCGTACATTCAAGTCGATATTTTTGCCGCAGGACTGATAATTGAGCGAGTCACTCTTGGAGAATATCCTTTTGCTAAATATGTATATGTATTTGTAATAAATATATATATATTTATATACATGTACTTTGAGGAATAGTCTTTTATATATTTTTCTCAATACATTTAATGTGATATGTTAGTTTTGTTTTTAAATCTATGAATATTATTGATTTTGTAAACCGAAAAATATTCGTTGCGGGTATTTTTATATACTATGTAAATTAAATTTTCCGGATCTGTTGAATTAATTTATCTGGATATGTAATATATATTTTTGTAAATAAATTGTGCTTACAGTTGTATATTCTATTCGTGCGTAAATATTTTGTTTGATTTTTTGTTAATTAAATTTTGTGTTTGAAGGAATAAAAATTCATTGTTGAAAACACGAATGACTAATTTTTTATTTAATCTGTACGGTCAATATAATAGGCCTCAAGCTATTGGATATGGCGCGTAATTTCTGTATGTACGGTAAATCGATGAAATATATGAAAATAGTGGATAGTAATAGTGAGCCGACTTTTTCAAGTGGTGGATAAAATTTTGGAATTTATCATGACGTCCGTGTTCTAGACAATGTGAATTAATATTTGATGTAATCTAAATGAAAAATTTCCAAGTAGAAATTCTGACAAATGAACAGACGATTGATCCTTGAAATTTCATCCTCTTAAAATGCCGCTTGATAAATATTTTTTTATACCTTCCTTTCGCTGTTCAGAAAAAATATCAATAGATTGAAAATTAATTCCAACGTCTAAATATTTGAAATTTCCATTGAAGTGAATAAAAAAAATTAATTAAATTGCGGTTTATTTTCTTGTTTCAGGAGAGAAAAATAAAGGAATTTACAAGTCTACCTAACTACAAGTGTCTTCATAATAATTCATCATCAATATTGACGAAGAAAATTGTTTCGGGCGATTAAACTGACGAAAAAATAAAATCCATTCGCATTATTCATATATGTATCATTTCGTCTAGCACACTCTCACATGCACATAACTTAAACAAATATATGTATATTCGCTTGTTGGCCCAATAGCCTCGTGACTTGCATGATACTAATTTGTTTTATTTTTTTTTTTTTTCAAGTGACTGCATAATTCACCGTTGAACCGTCAAGTATTATATATTCAATGAATGGCGTGGCTAAAGTTTAATAAAGTTTTCGCAGTACTAAGGCGGTAATATTCTAACAAAAAAAAAATTGCTTCTCAGCCAATTCGAAAAAGTTCACTCGATAATTGGCCAAAGAAAAGTAAATCCTACAAGTATAATATTTTCTCTTCTACATATTATATCATTTTTATATACATAAATATATTCGTAAATATAAATTTTTATTTCCCAACACGTTTATCGCTCAACATTTTTAAAGTGAAAAAATTTTTTTTTCCACTTCCCCATGCACAAAATCGTCTTGTCGTAGCATGCACTAATGGTTAAACGCAGCGAAAGAGAATCTCATACATACATGTATAGCAAGAGATGAAGAGCGTCAACAGCAGCATCGCGGTAGCCACTAGCAAGTCCCTATATCTCTTTTTCTCTCGGCATTGCGGTGTAGCTGGTGTGTATATGCTGGCAGAGAGGCACACGGGGCAGCAGGCAAGAGAGAGGAGCACTTTACGAGACCAGGTGAAGGCACACTTGTTACAACTTGGGTAAGAACTGCAATTACCACACGGACACGACTATTAAATATTTCTTCAAGCTTGAGGGTTAGACGAAGAGTCTTGTGCTACTAGGAAATACTTATATTTCAAGTATACGTACATATATATGTATATATCCATATTTTTTTACCACGCCACAACTGCCAAGTGTTGGCCCAGTAGTTACAGAGCTATAGGCGAACGATGATAATGATACAGAGTCGTTGCATTTCTTATTCGTTCTGATGATAGCACTTTTTTCTTTTCCTTTTAATCTTTCTTTCTTCCGTACCTCCTTGCATCTTTTGCTCATTTCAAACATGCCAGCATAATGCGTATATACAAGAGAAAGAACATTGGATTCAACGTTGCATTGTTATCAAACATAATTCCATACGTATGTATTTATATATTATTATAAAGCTGCATTCTTCACATTGTTGGCCACTCCAAGACTATACTTGGCACTATCCTCGTAAATTATGTGTACATAATAGTTTCGTTTCATGTACGAATCATTTGGAATACAATACGTTTGATGGAGATTAACAATAGCATTGGCAAAATAATTTTAAGTGTGCAATGCAGCTCATGTTTATGCACATCGCCAACAATCACTTGTACAATTTGAAATATGTAGGATATGTATAATATAAATGCATGTAATATTTGTATATGTATATAAGGCAGAATTAAATTCAAAAGTTCATTGTGACCGATTGATTATCTGTCGACATAATATCTATCTCTATATAATATATATTAAAATATTCTTTAATACAGATACATAAATAAATATGTTTGTATATATTTGTGCTGAATTTTATCTACAACCGACAATTATTCGTAGAGGCATTTAATATTCATTATATATGAATTCAATACGATTAGTGTATATCAATTTTGTGATTTATGTAATAAGGAGCGTATTATGTATTTATTTATTTATTTATTTATTTATTTATGGGATATGTGTGGATATAATGTTGTAAGTAAAGGAATTCTTTCACGTAAAATAGTGAGAAAAGTCTGTAAAATGAATACAATATCTAAGATAAGATTAAATGATGATGGTTTTCATTTAGAATATTTCACAATACTTATATGAGTTGTATGATATCTATTGCGTGAGCGTTGAAGCAAATCAATTGCTCTGTATGTGCGAAATATCCTTTAGGTGCTTCCTATCAATTTTGCAACTGCGGTTTTCATATAAATGTATACATCGATTCAAATATCGATAATATTGCTGATGCTCTTCTTCTACCGCGGATGAAAAAAAAAATGAGTACATAGATGATCTGATAGAAAAAGAAGAGCGATGAGAATGGAGAGAGAGAACGAAAGACAATAGAAATAAAATAAAAATATAGAGATAAGGGAGAAAAAAAATATAAGTGGAACGTGGCTACCGGTAGATGATTGCATTTCAATTCTCTTCTATTAAAGAGCCTACGTGCAACAATTCCGGATGATTGTACTGATGATGGGACGCCGCCAATGCATATACTATATATCTGATTATATTTCCGGTCTGCTTTTGCGTGTCTGTAAAGACACCAAACCACATGATCTCACTTAGGCACGCACACCCTTTCCACTTCTTCATCCGTCTGCCTTCTCTTACCCTCACTCTATCCCCTTTGTCTATTTATTCATGTCAATATCATAAAATAAAAATTTAATATTCTGTTAATTGTATCACAGCCCACAAAAATCATTCACATCAATAAATAAGAATTGTTTTTTTTTTTTTATGAATGTTGCAATGTCATGAGTTGTGAATATGAATTAATTGTCAATATCATTTTATTGAAAAATATTGCACCAGTGCGCACGTGACTCACTGGATTGTTATTAAATGCGCGATTGAATAAAATAATTTTGATGACGCATTCATACGATATTTTGGAAAACACTGAATTGACAATTGTTATCACAAATATATATTGATACTAATAGTTATATGTCATAGTTACATATAGTATAAATATAAAAAAAAATATGTATCAGATAATTTTAAATTTCTGTTAATCTATTTTTATGTAATATTAATTTTTTTTTATAATAAATTATGCAAATATAATGAATACACATTTATTGCTATAAAAAAAAAATTGAAATATGAATGGAAATAAAATTGAGTTTTATAATTCATTATGACATAATTGGATCATAAATTGAAAGATATGAAAAATGAAAATAAAAATTTTCGGTTGACAAAATTTCCTGACTGCCATCAGCCATATATATATACATGAAATAATAAAAATTAGGTCAGCGCAAAGCG
>JAQQBR010001831.1:8853066-8864814 GCA_030347285.1 Microctonus hyperodae
TATATGAATATTATATACTGAATACTGAGAGATATAGAGATGCATATATACCATGGATATGCGCCTGAATTTAGAATATTTCCGTATTAATTTGCACAAGTAATAGAGTTGGGAAAAGAATTGAATTAAAATTCAAAAATTAATTTCGATATAAAATCTCAAATACGGGAGACAATAAATATATAATATTTTTTTTCATATATAAAGCTCACATGGTGCAGCATTTTCCTATGAAATTTGAAATTAAAATTAGAAATCTGACCACTTGCATTGCATTAATTACACCATCATATATATGAATACATTAATATATGTATAATGAATTTTAATAAAGAAATTCAACAGACAATGTAAATATATTAGAAAATATTACTTAAACGTGCTGATGCGCTTATATAATATTAGATCTGAGACCTAAACGAGTTGAGCTATTAATGCATATATAAACACACACACACACATACACATATTCAGTGGTTATTCGCGTACATCACTATTATCGTGTGTACAATAGTGAAGTACAACTTCGCATTCTCTCTCACCCTGGATAAACAGGGGTTAAATTTTTGCAGATCACTGATTTTGTGTATAATCGATTATGTCCAATGACAAAAGCGCTCAAACATCCACTGAGATACCAATATATATGACAGCCTGATATATATATACATATATTACTATAATAACCTTTGATCTGACTCTTCATCTTTCCACGTCATTGACAAATTATACGATATTTATTGCATCATTCACGGAAAAAAAAAAATTTTTTTTCACCCCTAGTCTGTGAAATAATAATGAAATTTCCATTCCAGAAAATTTTAACTCACTCACATATTATTATCGTAGCAATCAATTCATGTGTATATATTCAAGGGGGAATAAAATGTAATAATAAGAAAAGATGAATAAAGAGAGAAAGAACAGACGTTTACGAACATTGAAGTATCCAAAAATATATATGAATCCATGACGGTAATCTACTTTTTCATATATGCTAGCTTACACATAGGTATATATTTAAATATACAAGAGTGTAGTTTCTGCATAAATGCAAAAGCCTATATTGATCCATATAACTTTTTTTTTTTTACATATATAACGCGATATCAATTGTTATTCCACGCAAGCGTTATTGCGATAAGTATGTAGGGCCTCATGTATTTTTTCTTGGTAGTGCGCGACAGCTGCTGCGATTTTATGCTTATTAAAAAAGTCGATGGCGCGGCAGCTGGTGTCACGTCGCGTGACGAATTCGAAGGAGCAGAAAAACTACAACTATAAGAATATATATACCTATATACAACCATATATTCACAATAATGATCAGAAGTAGTTTACGCCTACTACCACTAGCGCGACGTGTGACTGTATATTGCCGTGATTTTTCAAGATATATCAAAGGAAAAATGATATTGAAAAGCACTTTTTTTTTTACGCCGAATTATTTTGACTTTTCAAATGGGGATTCCGTCCCATATGAAGCGTGCACATATAGGGCCTCGATTTGAGTCTTGATATATATGTATTTTCGATCGCATCCCCGCGTATTCACTCTTTCATTTCGATTCGTCACAAGTTGAAAGTGCCCCGACTCATTCACGACCCTTAATTCGTTGCGGCCGCGTGTGTACATCAAGAGGAGCAATAGCCTGCCTAGAGCGTATACGCGTCCATCCTCCCCATTCTAACCCTCGCAGTCACCCCTGGGAGTTGAATAACACAGTGGACGAATATACACCACTGAATAAAACGAAAAACCAACTCATTTTTCATGCTCAATGTATAGTTAAATTCAAAAGTATAAACGCACCTTACGTTATAATCATCAACGGTTTTTTTTTCTGGGGGACTATATAAATGTATGAGTTCTCTAATGTCAATATGTACAAGCTATTCCATCATGAGTGGATAATACATTGCGCAAACACTTATCTCAAGTTCAAATATATCAAATAAATATAAACGTAGACCCTCATTTGATGATTGTGTACTTTTTCTTTTATATATCTATGCGGAGTCGTCAAGTCCTACTTGAAATTTAAAATTATTTATATATGATATATGTAATGTATAATAAAATTAATATTTTCAAATATATTTTACTAAGAGTAACTTCAAAATTGAAGTGAATAAAAAGTTTTTATTTTGTTCCTAAATTGTACACTTAGAATTTCCATTGTCATTTCTCTTCTATATAAATTTCCCTTCTATTTTTGACTAGACAAATATATATCTCCCAGACTCAGCTGAATAATATCGCAAGTTGAATATGTGGCAGTCGAACTTCCGTGGTGGATGAAAAGCCAACAATTTCGTCCTAACTCACGAGTACAAGCGAGCGTGTATGACCGTGTGTGTTCACAAAACTATACTTCCAATGAATATACACGAAAGTTAAGAAATTCACATAGTAAAAGAAAAGAAGAATAGCAAGTACATAAAAAAACTAGTGCAAAGCTCACTTTCAAACTTTTTGATCACATATGCCACCAAGTACACCAGTGAAGGACTGAAAGTGTATATTTTATTGTCATATAAAAAAGAAACTCATGAACTCGAAAAAAGCTCAAATACATTTTATGAATTATTTGTTTTTTCCTTCACCAAGCTACAGCGATAGAAAGTTCGTAGACAATTTTAAACAAAGGATCATTATAAGGCTTATGAGAATGAAAACAATAAAACGATCACAAGGTCAATGAAGAGCAACAAATAATAAGAATTAATTGACTTTCTCCAAAGCATCAATACGTCGGAACAATAAAATGACAACTGATAAATGTATTTATATTTGTTCAAATCAATATACATATATGCATTATATATAAATGCTAAGAATTATGCGTTAAAATTGAGTGGAGTTGAGAGGTAAATTTGCCGCAAGTTTAAAGCTGCTCAAAGTCATATTCGTCACATTACATTTTCCACTTCAAATACCATTCCATATAGGACACAATATGAAAGTCAAATTATTTAAACTCATCTTCCTAAAAATATACGGCAATCTGTATACTATTTCTTATTTAGAATATATCCATACATCACATCTTGAAAGAAATGTTGATCATCAATGTGACATCGATGAATTTTTTAAATATCAAAGGAGACAAAGTAAAAATTAATGCATTATTTTTTACATTCAACATAGCTACCCGCTTACACTATATAAGTATGTAAATACTAACAGTGAAGTAGAAAAATTAGATAATGAATTTTTTTACATAATGATACTCTGTTTGAAAGTTATGATTAAAAATGTCGAAAGTTAGTTCCAAAGAATATGCAAAAAAAGAAAAAAAACTTACCATCGAATTTTATTCAAGTTAAGAAATCGAATAAACTCTTTTTTAACCTCAATAATTATTCATATATAAATAAATAAATATATAAAACTATATTAATCAAGAAAATAACAGAGATGAAGTTAAAATAACCATATGTCGATGGATAATTACTAACACACAATTTAATAAGAGCAATTGAGCAACCAAACGATTATTTGTACTTGAGAGTCAAGGGGATATATATAAGATATCAATATGATGGATGTATATAATATTCTATATAGTTCCATAGGGGTTAAGCTAGTACTTGAATAATGAATGTATGCTTAGAGCTCAGATGATGATGGTCCTCGCACTGCGATCGATGCATTGTGTTCTGCTTTTGCGACCTCTCTCATCGTTGAATAACAGATTGTATAATTGTCGTATATATGCGAGTTAGTATGTGGATGTGATGCTCCGTTCTTCCTATTATAATGATTGTAACAAGGATATTCAGTTGGCATTGTGACAGGGAACAGTTGAGCCTTATGAAGTGACATCGCCATCAGCCATGTATATGAATTGAATGGTGAGAAATATATGTGTATATTATCGATATTTCAATCGAACTATATTATGATTAATTATGACAACGATGATTTGATCTCTCACCTTGTTTCTATAGAGAGCATACTCTAATTAATCAACAGATAGGAGAAAGGATATAATTTCTATTGTTACCTTGACCCGATTAATTATTGCTTATTAAAGTGCAATTGCATTTTCTCATTGACCTTATTTAGTTTGTGTTGATTTCAATATTTGTTTGATAATTTGGAATTTTTTTATGTTGATAGATTATGCTTTGGGAAAGGATATATTAAATAGGGTAAAATGGCAATCGTAATGTGGCAGGATGTTTGGATTTATTTAAAAAAAAAAAATGAAAATGAAAAAATCGATTTTAAATTGAAACGACAACGTAAATTATAAATTTATTCACATAATTTAAATAATTCAAGGATAGTAAAATGTACAATGTATATAGGTGAATGTGTGTATGTGTATATTTATCATAAAAGGGATTATGTGTGATAGACACAAGCCGTCACACATAATATATAATATGACGCTTTTTTTTTTTAATTTTACCGGATGTACATTTATTAATCAATAATCTTGTTTTTTTTTATGGCGAGTATATCTTACATCAGGCGTAATTAGGTACATATTTACATATCATACAACAACATTTGTCACTTTTTCAGTCGATATAAAATTACAAAACATTGCCTAGCTAATATTTTATATTTATATAGTTTTTTTCTATTTTTTTTTTCAGCAGCTCTAATCATTTGAATGTTGCAGTTTTTGAACAAACCTTAATATTATTTATACACATAATATTACGTATATTTTATTGTAAATATTTACAGCCGTCTCATGTCGGAAAAAATCGCAAGTCCTACATGAAAATTTGATTAAGCCATAATGAATTAAGTAAATAATAATAACAATTTAAGTTATTTCGACAGTGGCGAGGTAGGCCATCGGTATATTACAATGCAAAGCTGCGAGCTATAAGTATAACGAAAATAGGCAGGAATTGAACAAAAAAAAAAAAAAAAGAGTTTATAACATCATTATCATCATCATAAATTATATCGACTATTAATAAAAATGGAAGTATTTGCCCTTCATAATTAATCAACATTTGACCAAATAAAAAATAAAAAATAATATTATTAAATACATTCAATTCCGCATGAACTTACACAGTAAGTAATATTTATAAAATAATTTGAATATTTCAGTTCAATCAAGACGTCTGTGCGAACTAGTGAAAAATATAATCGCTACCATACGTCATGAATTAATTAATCTCATTTAACAATGAGAATCGTGTCCATTAATTAAATAAAAATTGAAGCCGCCTCATTTAATAAATGATTTACACTTTTGTTCGTATCAAGCACAGCTCGTCCTTAAAATTTTCTCATCTACGTTGTTCTGAGATAAGAGGAAAAAAATAAAACAATATCACAAATGACATACAGCGGAAGAGAAAGTAATGATGGAGAAGGGGGGTAAAAATTAGGAACACAAAACTATTACGGTCCACTGAACTCACTGGTGCACTGTTTCAGTTGCTCGGTGTAATTACGAAATTGCCCATCTCTGACGTCGCGAGCCACTACAGTTTCCTTTGACTAGACGTCGACGTAATGACGAGTATATTTCAAAGTGTTGCGCTCAGCGTTGGGCTGAATTGGAGATCGTCCGAGATATACGTTAAACACGCTTGTCTGAACGGCAAAGGTGCACGTCGCTTTCAAGTTTACTCGTACATTTACGCGACCAACACACATTGCTCACGCTTATACCTAAGCCAGTTTTCAGCAATGGCACTCTTGTATCATCGTCTGCTGTTTGTCTTGGAAAGAGAGAGAGAGGTAAGCACCTTTGTCACAGCCAAGAGTCTTATCCTCGAATACACTGTTCAAGTGTATACTCTTCATTGGGAGAATTACACAAGATAGGCTTGTCCAGGTGGTGGATGCTGTTGTTGTCTCCAGGCATTCCTCTCTAATGTCGAATAATCTGAATCAATAGAGGAGTAAATATGCTCTGATAATGGTCGTCGACTCTCATTGATTGCATCTACTGGTCCTTCTTGGTATGCGCGATTCATCGTGAGCCTTGGACTTGGACTTGCTGCTGAACTAACTGGTGTATCTCTACCTGGCTCAAGTCGAACTTGATTGTTTTGACCAAGTGTGGCAGTACTAGAGTATGCTGGAGGCGCTTGAAGTAACTCTGGCGCGTCTTTAAACAATGCATGATGATGATGATGATGATGATGATGATGCCCTGGTATATGACCATGAACACGCAACGTCGATGTTTCCTTCTCCGGTCGACCCTCCAGTGTGTACGTATTGACATTTCGCCTATATAACGATGATGATTTATGTCTAAGCGTATCACCAGGTGGCATCGCAAATCTCAATCTCTCCCAAAATCGTTTTTCACCCCATCTAAGTATTGTTGCTGTGCGCAAATAAGGCCTCAATTCGGGATCCGCTTCTGCTTCTGGTGCAACAGGACCAGCTTGAATAACAACCAACTGACCTGGCCGACCTCGCAAAGCTTCGTGGACTGCTGCACGGAATTCAAAACGCGACCACTCGGTTTGCAGAAAATGCCTCGTGAGCACTATGATAACTCGTTTCGATGCCTCGGCGGCTTCGAGAACAATAGGCGCGGCCGCCCGCAGACATTGTAAGTCTCGATGATGAAGACACAGTCGGAGGCCAGTCGGGCCATGCTCTAGCTCAACAGTCAATGAATGTAATACAAAGTCTTCATCTTTTGGACTATAACAAAAGTAACCGTCATAAAGTCGTTCTTTGTCCTCTGGTTGTGTTGACTTTGCCCAGAATCTCACGCCGTAACGAGAGTAGGCCCACGTACGTACGGGCTCTCGGAATATAATCGCAAGTACTGTGATTACAAGAAGTAAGAGGACTGCTGAAAGCGTAGCTGCCACCATGGGCAAGTAATCTGATACCATTATGCTTTCGATGACACCACCCTGTGCAAAGTAATCCGAGCACGCTGTCTCATTTACGTTAAGACGACGACGGTAGGCAGGTCTTGCATCATTATTATAACACCATACATCACTGGCATCAATAACTTTGTGAGCATTATCCGATACCCATGAGGAGAGTTCTTGAAGAAATTTACACCGACATGACCATGGATTACTACCAAGAGATAGCTCAACTAATCGAGTATTCAGGGTGACTTGCCATACCGGAAATGTAACTAGCCGATTCCCATTCAGCCGCAGTATTTCCAACGATCTTAACGGCAGAAGGGTGAGGTTCCCAATGAAAGCAATCAAATTATTTTGCAGGTAGAGTTCGCGCAGGTGCGCTAAATGTTCAAATTCAAATCCCTTGAGCTCGTGAATTTTATTGTCTTCAAGATGAAGAATTTGCAAATTATTTAGGCCGTTAAAAGTACGATTTTGAATAGATTCAATACTACTTCCATTAACATAAAGTACACGCATATTTTTTCTACCGATAAACACATGATTTTGAAGTTCACGAAAATCATTACCATCAAGATAAACTTCTGTAGCGTCCATGGGTATTCGACGTGGTATTTCTTGTGTACCAAGTCCCGAACAATCAACAACATTTGTATTCCATGTTTGATCATGATAACATTTACAGTCTGATGGACAAGTCATTTCACAATCACATGCGTCAAAGTCACAGCAGTGACACAGCGCAAAACAGTGTGCTTCATAACGACATAAAAATTGTTCTGGTCGTGCGATAGATGCTGCGACAATGGCAGTACCACGAGGCCCGGATACACGGCACATAGCATTATCAAGGTCCATAACTCGCGGATGTTGACGTAAAGCACTCATATTATTAATCACTGGCAGCCAATCCATTGAGCAATTGCAATTAAAAGGATTACCACCGATGTAGAACTCTGGTAGAAACTTACCCTCGGGCACTGGTGTCAATCTTAAAGCCCCCAATTCCATTGTTTCAATCATATTTGCATACATATCAACGCGAGTGAGATTAACTTTACCGGTAAAAGTATTGGCATGAACATTATTAATATAATTATTATTTATAAATAATAACTCAACACTGTCGGGCACAGAGAGTGGTGTTAATACCGTAATGCGATTGTGACTTGCATCGAGTGTACGCACTTTGAGGTCACGAATTTTATAATAATTACCAAGACTCTCAATAAAATTTCCATGTATATCCAACCACTTGAGATTACTTGGAATGAAGGCATAATCGAACCACTCAATATGATTCTCCGAGAGATTAAGCAGAAGTAAACTTGCAATGCTGGCAAATATTCCATTTATGTCAATGAGGAAATTCCCATCGAGACGAATAGCTTCAAGTCGAGTATTACGCTCGAAAGCATTTCTCTCTAAGTGCTGCACCTTGTTACGGGCTAAGTTTAGTATCTGTAGATTTGGCAGGTCCCATAACATTCCACGTGTAAGATTTCCAATCTCATTCCCAATCAAACGAAGCCCCGTGAGTTGATTGAGATTTTTAAAGGAACCATTATGAAACTCTGTTATTTTATTTTCACCGAGATCTAAGGTTTTTAAAAATGTTAAATCACGAAGGGCATCAGGTACGGCTGTCAGTTGATTACCACTCAGATCAATTTCTTTCAAGTCAGAACAATTTCTGAATGCCAATGGATCCACAGATGCAATCATATTTCCAGAAAGTGTTAAACGATTTAAAACAAATAATCCATTGAATAATTGTGATCCCACTGCGTGCAATTTATTCTCCGATAATTCCAAAGTGTGCAAATTATACAGCGGTATAAAAGCATTGCTTTCAATATGTGAAATAGAATTATTATGAAGATCAAGAATTTGCAAGAAAAATAAATCCTTAAACATTTTCACGTCAATTCTTGTTAATGAATTATAAGACAAATCAAGTACTATAAGTCTTATTAATCCCAAAAATGTCATTTCATCAACTGTATCGCTGCTTAAACGATTTCCAGCGAGATTTAATACCAGAAGTTGTTCCAATCTCGTAAATATACCCCTTGGCAAATTTCGGAGCTCATTATGCTGCAAATGAATCTCTCGCAAATCTCGTGTGCTTGCAAACAGCGCTTCTGGCAATGTTTCTAAAGAATTGTAGCTGACATTAAATACACGCAAACTGGTGAGACCAGTGAGAGCATCACTGGCGATTTCAACGATTGAATTATGTTGTAGGTATAGCTCCTGTAATTGTCTCAAACCAGATAGTGGACTGTCCTCTGGTAAATTCCTCATCTCATTATGTGAGAGATCTAGTGCACGAATATCTGCGTGGCAGTCAGCACGATTGGCTCGCACGTCAGCTAACCCAACCTCGCTTATCTCTCGAAATTGGTTGCCAGTCAAATTCAGAATTTGAAGATTGTTAAGACCGCAGAGAACGTCATGGGGCAATACCCTGAGATTACTATCGACTATTTCGAGCATTTGAAGCTCCCTTAGTCCAGCCAGGGCCTCAGGCACAAGCTCCATTGTACGTCCAATACTCCATTCTGCATTAAGGGTACGTATAGTAAGGCGCTTTAATTCACTCAGAGGTTGGAAGGTACTCTCAGGAATTCGAAGAATTTTGCAACCATCAATAAGGAGTTCATGTAAACCATTTAAATGTTGCCAACTTTCATTAGTTATGACACTCTCAAAATGATGAACACTACTGCAACTCAAACGTAATTTAAAAGCACCATCAAGACGAGGAAGAAGTGCTGCGACACTGGGTGGATCCAAAGTTCGCAGAGTGCAAACAGCAGATCGTGTGTCATTGCCGTCGGATGGCCAAAGGCACGAACCCAGCGCGCCTTTAGGCGTCAACGTCAACAGCAACAATAAGCCCACAATAATCACATACATCCTCGGCATCCATTCACATTTCACAACCATTGTAATATTATGGTTTAAACACAGTAACCAAGAGGTCAACTTTTGAGATATTCCCTATCACATAAAAGCGCACTGTGCCATTTTATAATTTTGTCTTCCTCAGTTTTACACTTCACGATTACACACAACACTTTTATCGCACACACTAAAATTCCTTATGTATATATTTTGTTACCTTCATTAATAAAAGACTTTTACTCGCGTTTTCTTTTTTCATAAATAATTCATACAATGAATTATTTTAGAGCACCACTTTTATTAACACGATGTTTTTCACGTTAAACCAAACGTACTTTCTGTCGAAAGCATAATAACACTGTGCATCTACAACGACTGACAAACACCATGTGCACAAACTGCTCTCACGACTCGCACTGGTCGCACTGATCGTTTTGAGACAGCAACGGGTGGAGCGGTGGAGGCATTTCGGGAGAATTTCTCCCACCTCTCAGTCGCGGGACTGCGCCACCATACGGCTGAACTTCAGTAAACCCGTCGTGAGTGGGGGGACAAACCAACCTTACCAGCTACCAGTCCCTGTTAAAATTGACGTTCCATTCATTGTATACTCACCTTCCAAAAGAGACAAAGGTCCACCCATGCTGCCATATAAAGGACGCAAAAAAATGAGATCGCTCCTTCAACCCACCGGTGACGATCCCCAGGGATCATGATGAATTTTTAACATGTATAATGTTTTCAACGATATATTACATATATATGATCCAAGAAAATATAGAAATGCAATAAAACTTTTTTGTACAGTCAATTATGTACATATAATTTATCATTATCGTTCATACATATATAAAGTAAACAACGTATTCGAATATGTTTTCAATGACTGATTAATTATTTTTTTTATTTTTTAAATGAATTAATTGTCAGAAACTATAATTTTTCTAGTTTCCACAATTCGCTGTTTTATATTGCAACTGCATATGCACATAACACTTATAATTATAGCTGGCCATGTGAATTAATGTGAACTATATAAATATCTAGCAAACAATTTACAACTCCAATATTAAAATCATAAAATTCTATAATAAACTTATTCATGCACAAACCATTTGATTTTTTATTCAAATCAAATACTTCATAGGAATAATTGATGCGCCATCTATTGATACAATATTGTATATTTCAGTTAGAAAATTTAACTAAAAATTATGTACGATCTGAATAGTATTAACATGGATTGGTAATACAGAGCTCTGTCGTGTGTGAAAGTAAAAAGAAAAGAGAGTGGATAAAGAGAGTATCCAAAAACATTCCATACGGTAACTATATTCACTTATTATTTTTTAATTGTCAATATCCTCTGTTAACTGTCATATAAAGCACCAATTATATCATAGAACGATTCATCAATAAAGTATTTATGTCGTATGAACTAGTATATTGATTACATTTGCTAAAAAAAATGGCAGATAAACAAGATGAGGATGTTAATCACGATGAAGAAAAGAATGATGAACGATTTGATTTTATTTATCAATATCTCAATCATTCAAGTAAGATTAAAATTGACAAATGGGAGAAAATGATGAATATCGAAGAATCCAAAGTATGCACGAAATATTAAATTGTTGACATAACGGTTAGAAATAATTATGATAATCATTTTTTTTTTTTTCAAGAATATTATAATGAAATTCTTCAATACACCGACTGAAAAAATGTTGACTATTCATATATCTCCCTCCGGCATACCTCAACCTGCTTTGGGAATACAACCAGCTGCAAAGACGAAACTATCATACTTTATCAGACGACAACCGGTTAATATTACAGAAGTTAATTATCGAGGTGAACTTATCCCAGGTGATATGTCTTCTGAGCCTATTGATGAACTTGATACGCTTATTCAGGAGGTGATTTCAAAGTGTTATTATAATTAATCTCACAACAAGATTCAAGTAATTAACAACTATTCTACATCTTAGGTTTATTTACCTATAT
>JAQQBR010001831.1:8864914-8875481 GCA_030347285.1 Microctonus hyperodae
CCAATCCAAATAATCATGAAGGATGGCCTGCTGTTGTTGTTGAGGATGTCAAGAAACAAGTTCAAAATCTACAAAATTCTATAGCCCAAGTAAATTATTAATTAAAAAAATTTTATTAAAAATATTTCTCTACAAAATATTTTATTCATCTCAGGAAAATTCTATTCAATTTATTTCTTTTCATTTTTTCTTATCGTTGCCTTTTTTATTTCACTATCTTTTGCATCAATTTAATTTCCGGTTTTCTATAATATTTTCTTTGCGGCGTAAATGTTACGCCGTCACAAAGGAACCTTTTCAAAAATATTTTCTCTCCATTTATATACATTTAAGCTTCGCGGCAATATGACTGGACAAACTATATTACCTATGCCAATGGGAATGGAACGATTATACAGCGCTGAACAATTAACAAATGATGAAATAGATATTGAATTAAAGAAAAATATTGAAGAAATGATGACAAAGTGGACATTATTAATCAATGATATTGTGGATGAAAATATCGCACGCACATTTTGTATAGAAAATCAGCCACTACCAAGCACAGGCAATTTTATTTAAATGAAATATTTATATTGAGAAATTTGTTTATTATCTTTATTCATAGTTGTTATTAATGGTATTATTAGAGGTGAAATTTTGGCAAGAACGATTGAGAAATCTTGAATTCATCTACGATCAAATGAGAGATCCACGAGTGAAAAAAATGATTTCATTTATCGAGCGCGTTGAAAGTACTTATTTAGCATGCTTTAAAACCTTATTCAAGAGTGTTATAGCAGGTTTGTTTAAATAAAAATAATTTGATTGCTATTTTAATAATGATTGGCATATTATTACATTATAGCGACAGTTGAAGCACGTGACATTTGCTTGTACTTAAAACCTCTCCAATCTCAGTTTGAAGAAGCTGAGAACATTGATATAAATGAATTTCGATCAAGGCTCAAACCCTTATTTCATTTAATTTGTCTCGCATGGGCAAATTCTAGATACTATTGTTCAACTGCACGAATTATTAATTTACTTTCAGCCTTGATAAATTTATTCATCGTACACGTATTTATTATTTTCAAAACATTATTTTTTCATTAATATCCATAGGATTTTCATATTGAATCATAAATGTTTATTCAGGCAACAAAATATCTCAATCCTGAAGATTTATTTCAAGGAGATCTTGATGATAATTTAAATAAAGTTATGTTGGTACTTGAAATAACTGATTATATTCGAATGTTATTTGAAGAATTCAGGAGTAATGTTGAGAATTATTTTAAATCACCGGCTAAACCAGTGCAATGGGCATTTCATGAAAAATTAATATTCAATCGTCTTTATAAATATGAAATGCGATTGAAACAGATAAAAGTATATTCATTAAAATAATTCATCAGTAATGTACCAATTAAATGATATAATTTTTTTTATTTATTTCAGAATTTGTTCGAAATTGCAAAAGAATATTTGAAATTGGAACGAATTGAAATTACAGGACTTCAAGGGAAAAAATTAGTCGAAAAGGTGAACAATATTTATGATGAATTTGTGAAGACTTATAACGAACTGGGTTCTGTAGAATATGAAATTTTGCTACCCGAAGATGAACAATTTCCAGAAGATGTAGAGAAATTTTTGATTAAAGTATGTGATGGTTTGTATGGTAATTTTATTCAGCCATATTTTGAATAGAATATGAAGAAATTTGGATAATAGGTAGAAGAATATGATCGTCGATTAGCCACAATATTCGACAAAGCTTTTATGGAGTGTCACAATCTTGAGGGAATGTTTAGATTAATTTGGATTATGGGTCCAATAGCTTCGCGACCAATAATACAAACTCAACTTTGGCCTCATTATGAAAATTTACTATCAACAATTCACAGTCATTTCGATCATGTTAAAGTATAAAATTTATAGACATATTTTTTTTTCATTCAACGTTTATATCTTGATATATCATATTGAATTTTTCCACATAGCAAATATTCGATCATAATTTAGAAACAAGAAAAAAAACTGGACACATGGAGGTCGATCAATATTTTCCATCTATAGCTGGGACATTATGTTGGTTGATGAAATTGAAACGTCGTATTAGTTATCCCGTAGAGTGTATCAAGATGATAGAGCACCCATTATTATCTAGCCAATCAGCACTTGAAATAAATTCGAAATATGATACACTTCAGGTATATGAATTTTTTATTAATCAATCAAATTGTATTTAACACTCGAAAAAAAAAGAAAAAATTTTTTTTTGTAAGGCTCTAATAAATATATCCGATCAAGAAATATTCACTGAATGGGCAGAGAAAGTGCCTCAAATATGCAAGGAAAATCTCGATAAACCGTTATTTATTATTGAATCAGACCGTTTATTGGCATCGAATTTTAATCCAGAACTCGAAGCTATTTTAAAAGAGACTCGATATATGACTGTCTTGCGAAGAGATAATCTACCTCAAGAAGCGGTTGATTTATTTGCAAAAACACATTATTTAAATACAATCCGGTATAATATTGATCGTGTTATCACTATGTGAGTTGGATTATTGAGGAATTGAAAAAAAAATCCAATACATTTAGTTATCTAACCGTATAACTATTGAATTTTAGGAATAACGAAATTAGGACAAAATGCTCGACAGTGGAATTAGAAATACTGCAAGAGGAAATAGTCATAATTGATGATTTGATTGATACGGGACAGACAACTTATAACTGGATTTCTCCAGGTTAGTACACACAGTCTATATTTATAAGGAAACGAAGATAAATTAGTAATTAATTGAATCGTCAGACTTTGAGATAGCACAAATGTTCAAAATGTTTCTCATAAAAATTTCAGAAACATCCAATTATATCGAAAGTCTATTAAACATTGTGAAGAGTGTATATTTTCGAATAACAAAAGCGAAAACAAACATTGAAAATTTGAATAAAATAATTTATGATTGGGCAATGCTGCCAGTAATTCACCGTAAAGAAATGAAAGCAGAAAATTTACTCGCAATCAATGAACGACAAGAGAAATTCGCTAAACGATATTCCAATATAACTCAAGCAGCTAAAGACATAAATAACATTTTAGAAGAAAATTATAAGCTTTATTTCAACCTAGTGCCAGAATCTTTTTATATTCTGGACGAATTTGAAGTTACCGAAGATGAATCAAAATTCGAAGACACAACTCAAGATGACTCTAATGAAAATGACGAAAATATTGAGTTCAGGTATGTATTAATAATTAATGTTCGACTATTTCAGTTCAAGATGGTTTGAATTATTAATAGAAATGCACAAGTGGAAGATACGAGAACCGACGACGAAGAGGTAGAAGAAATTGAGGAAGTTAAAACAGCCGTCGAGTTATCCTCCTCAGAGATCTTGATACAACAAGAAGAGACTGGAAAACAATTGGAACATGAGGAACTTAGGCAAAAAAAGTGGAAAAGTTATTTGGCTTACGTTGATAAAATAGTATCAGAAGGTTTGGTACAAGCTGTTTCGACAAGGTATAAAAGAAAAATTAATTTACAACTGTCAGTGTTATGTCATTGCAAATGATGTAAGTTTTATTCTTTTTTAAACTGTTTCAGCTTGTGTTACATACTTGATGAAACAGATTCAGAAGTTAATTTATGGCCACTGTTTGAGCTTGATCTTTACTTGGAGATTCCAGATGTTATTCTGCGACCAGCAGCTAATATAGAAGATCCTAACGGGTTTTATACATTCTTTGAAGGATTATTATTTGATATAATGAAAATGGGAACCCTGATTCCACGATTAGATCCTGACAAAGCATTGGAACAGGAGCATTATGGCGTAATTAATATGAATACCTACTATTAGTTTCAGTCTGTGAATTAATTAAATAATAAATTCATTTAATCATAGCTCGATGTGGCCGAGGACGAAGGAATAATATTTATGCTCGAAGAAACTTGTAACAGAGTTAAGCAAGCATTAGTTCAGGCACAAGAGTATGTGACAGTAAGTTCCCAACCCTTCCATTATAATGAACTAAATTAATGGAGATAAATTTGTCCACTTATTCATCATTACAAAATGTGTTTTGGTCAAATGAAGATATATGAACCGTACAGTTGGTTATGGTTGAATGATAAACAAGAGTATCTTGATAATTTTCTACGTTTTGCAAAACATCTCACGGAAGAAGAGCGTGATATTTTGGCACAATCTCCACCAAATTTATCAGAATATTTGAAAGATAAAAAACCTGAGCTGACGGATTTTAAGCTGGAGATCGACAATTTTATGGAACTCTACAAAACATGTGATCAAATTGAAAATGAAAAGATTATTTATCGTTGGCTTAAAATCAATAATAAATTATTCAAACAAGCGTTATTAAATATTGTTTGCAAATGGGCGAATGTATTAAAAATGCATTTAGTTGATCAAGTTAACTCCAGGTTCAAATTTATAATAATAATTATTTTTATTGTTTGTTACCGTATAAAAAATATAGATTTAATTTAATGAATATATATTAATTGTAGTTTACAACAATTAGCCGATTTCTTGCATGGAGCTCATGACAGATTTACTCAAACAGTTTTAGAGGATGACCATGATGGTTTATTAAATGCCATTTATTATTTGAAAGAAATTCGAGATAGACAATTTAAAATTGATGATATGTTTGACCCAATAAAAGTATGTGAATTAATTTTGATACATCAATTGATATTTATATTTTATATTAAAATTTCATGTACTTCAAAATTGTCAAAGTCGATTTAAATAATTAACACCTTTTTTATTATTAAAGGAAACTATTAATTTATTGGGGCATTATGATGTCGTTTTCGAAGAGCAGACGTTCAAATGGTTAATCGATCTACCTGAGCTATGGGGAACTATAAAAAAATTAGCGGCACAAATGAAACAAGTTGTTGCGCCACTTCTTGCTCATCAAGTAGATCGCATCAAGAAACGATCGAATTATTTTGATTTTCGACAACAGCAATATCTTCACAAATTCCGCAATAACGAGTTATTTAGGTAGTAGTAGTGTTAGTAATAAGTAACAATTTTAATAGATAAGTGAATAAAAATTTGGTGTTGGTAGTCCTGATTGTCAGAATGTTTACGAAAATTTGGACATTGTAAATTCGGAGATTGAAGAATTCGAAGAAGAATTACAAACATTAATTGAATCAGCTAATATTCACGAGCTTCAGGTGCAAGAATTTAAACAAATAAAACAAGCTCGACGTGAAATAAAATTACTCAAATGTCTATGGGATTATATAATTGTCATAAAATCTAGCTTGGACGAATGGAATACAACTATATGGAAAAAAATTGACGTCGAGGGGATGGATCAAGAATGTAAAAAACTTATTCAAGAATTGCGACGTGAGTTCCTTTAAAGTTTTATCCACAATGAATTGCTATAGTACCAAATTACATTTGAACTAAATTTTAAACTTTGATTATAAAGTTTTGGATAAAGAATCGAGGTCTTGGGAATTATACTCCTATATTGAAGCACAAGTAAAAAATATGATGTCTTCATTGAGAACTGTGTCAGAGTTGCAGAATCCTGCAATAAAAGATCGACACTGGCATCAATTGATGGCTGAAACAAAAGTATTTGAATGAAGAATGAAATAATAACAAAATAAATAATTTTATTGAATAAATTTCGTTTCAATTTTCAATATTTAAACAGGTAAAGTTTACTATGGAGGATAAGACAACTTTGGAAGATCTTTTGAAACTAGAGCTCCACAAATACGAGGAAGAAGTGAAGAACACTGTTGATAAAGCGGTGAAAGAAATGGCAATGGAGAAAATATTAAAAGAGTTAACGAATACATGGTCCAATTTAGAATTCAATACCGAGATTCATGAACGAACTTCCCTTAATTTATTGAAAATTAATGATGAGACTATAGAAACTCTAGAAGAAAATCAAGTACATAAAATGAATAAAGAGAAATGATTTTGTATTCGTAATTGGACTTTATTATTTTAGGTGCAATTACAAAATATGCTGAGTTCAAAATATATTGGATATTTTCTCGGTATTGTTACCGATTGGCAACATAAATTGAGTAATGCAGATGCCATTATTAATATTTGGTTTGAAGTTCAACGAACATGGGCACATCTTGAGAGTATATTCGTTGGTTCTGAAGATATTAGAAGTCAATTACCAGAGGACACTAAACGTTTTGATACCATCGATCGAGAATTCAAAGTGATTATTGTGTTTTCAAATGAACAAACATTCAAAAATTATTTTGATTATATTTTGTAGGAATTATTGGAAGAAACGTTATCAACACCAAATATTGTAAAGGCTACAAATAAACCAAATCTCTTGAAACAATTAGAAAATTTGCAAGAACAATTGAGTATATGCGAGAAAGCATTGACAAATTACTTGGACACAAAGCGATTAGCTTATCCTCGATTTTATTTTATATCTTCTGTCGATCTCTTGGACATTCTTAGTAATGGTAAGTAGTTTTATTTTTTATTGATTATGAAACTGAATATATCTTAAATAAATATATAATTTCAGGAAATAATCCCGAAGCAGTTTGTAAACATTTATCAAAGTTGTATGACTCTATTGCGAATTTAAAATGGAGAGATAATAAAGTAGCTAATGGCATGATTGCGAAAGATGGCGAACAAATGGATATGCATGGAATTTGTGATTGCGATGGAAAAGTTGAAATATGGTTGAATCGTGTAACAGACGCGATGCGCAAAAGTGTCAAGTATCACTTTAAAAAAGCTGTTGCATCTTATGATGAAAAGCCAAGAGATCAATGGATTTTAGATTATGAAGCACAGCCGAGCCTATGTGGTACACAAATTTGGTGGACTGCGGAAGTTAACATGGCATTTACACGATTAGAGGAAGGATTTGAGAATGCCCTCAAAGAGTATCAAAAAAAGCAGATCAATCAGTTAAATTCATTAATTGTTATGCTTTGCGGCGAATTGAGTGAGAATGATCGGCAAAAAATTATGACAATATGCACCATTGATGTGCATGCCAGAGATGTAGTTGCGAAACTAATTGCAACAAAAGTCGAAAATTCGTCAAATTTTCAATGGCAATCACAATTACGACATCGGTATGCAATTGAAATTTAATTGATATTATTAATTTCTGCAAAATAAATTTAATATTCTTTATTTATGATATATCATAAATAGATGGGATGACAGTCTTGGTGATTGCTTTGCAAATATTTGTGATGCTTGCTTTTCATATGGTTATGAATATTTGGGAAATGTTCCTCGTTTGGTTATCACCCCATTGACAGACAGGTGCTACATTACCCTCACACAATCGTTGCACTTAATAATGGGGGGTGCGCCAGCAGGTCCAGCGGGAACTGGCAAAACAGAAACGACAAAAGATTTAGGGCGAGCCCTCGGCCAAATGGTTTACGTTTTCAATTGTTCTGAGCAGTTAGATTACAAAGCAAGTATTTAAATATTTAATGGAAATTAATTAATGAAGAAATATTTGTTTTTGTTTCTATTTCTTTTCTTGCTATTAAATTATCCTCATTATTTCAGTCTTGTGCTAATATTTACAAAGGTTTAGCCCAAACTGGCGCATGGGGATGTTTCGACGAATTCAATAGAATATCTGTTGAAGTACTTTCAGTTGTTGCTGTTCAAGTAAAGTGTGTTCTCGATGCAATTAAAAGTAGAAAAAAGAAATTTTCCTTCTTTGGTGAAGAATTAAATTTAGTAGATACAGTTGGAATGTTTATAACAATGAACCCAGGATACGCTGGTAGAACAGAACTTCCCGAAAATTTGAAAACACTATTTAGGTTGGTAAAACAAAAAATCATTTATGATGCATATAATATTGTGCGAAAAAATTTACAATATTTTTGTTTACTAGGCCATGTGCTATGGTGGTACCGGATTTCGATCTTATATGTGAAATCATGTTGGTGGCTGAGGGTTTTCAAGAAGCACGTCTTTTAGCACGGAAATTCATCACTCTCTACACTTTGTGTCGAGAATTATTGTCAAAACAGGACCACTATGATTGGGGTTTGCGAGCAATAAAATCGGTACTTGTCGTTGCCGGAAAATTAAGACGTGGAGATCAGCAACGACCTGAAGATCAAGTCTTGATGCGAGCATTACGAGATTTTAATACACCGAAAATTGTAACTGATGACGTCGGTGTATTCATGGGACTGATAGGAGATTTATTTCCAGCACTTGATGTACCACGAAAACGTGATTTAGATTTTGAAAAAACAATTCGTAACGCAGCACTTGATTTAAAAATGCAGCCAGAGGATGGCTTTATATTGAAGGTACAGAATATTTTTACTTCTTTCATTTTTTTAATTCATAAATTTTTTTTTGTAAATTTATGATAATTTATTCTTTATCTGTAATTATAGATAGTGCAACTGGAGGAGCTTTTGAATGTCCGCCATTCAGTGTTCATCGTCGGTATGGCTGGAACTGGAAAATCTCAAGTTTGGAAAACTCTCTTCAGAACTTATGTCAATCAAAAGCAGAAGCCTCATTATTATGATCTCAATCCAAAGGCCGTCACGAATGACGAACTTTTCGGAATAATTAATCCTTCTACAAGGGAATGGAAAGATGGGTAAAAATTCTGTACTATTTATTACAAATATAAACGAGAATTTATCTATTACTATAAATGTCATTAAAAATCGTAGTTTAATATCGGTATTCATGCGCGATCAAGCAAATATGACTGGTGATGGACCGAAATGGATTATTTTCGATGGAGATATTGATCCAATGTGGATTGAATCACTCAATACAGTAATGGATGACAATAAAGTATTGACATTAGCTAGCAATGAACGAATTGCATTGACAAAACACATGAGATTACTATTTGAAATTTCAAACTTGCGTACTGCGACCCCGGCAACAGTTTCACGCGCAGGAATTCTCTATATCAATAGTCAAGATTTGGGATGGAATCCGTAAGTAATATATTTTATTTATAAATCTTATGAAAATTCCTAAATTTATTTGAAACTTTTTTAGATTCATAACGAGTTGGATTGAAACACGTGATAATTCAGAACGTGCAAATTTAATTATACTTTTCGATAAATACCTTCCATCATTATTAGAAGCATCAAAAACAAAATTTAAAAAAATTACTCCTATCCCAGAAATATGTCATTTAGAAATGTTGTGCAATTTATTAGATTGCTTTCTCACAAGTGAAAATGTTCCTCCAGATTGCCCAAAAGAATGGTATGAATTATACTTTGCATTTGCATGTATCTGGGCATTTGGGTCGACAATGTTCAAAGACCAATTAATCGATTGGCGGAAAGAATTCAGTAGATGGTGGCTGAATGAATTTAAAACCATCAAATTCCCATCGAATGACACAATATTCAATTATTACATCGATAACAATACAAAAAAATTATTACCGTGGAATGAAACAGTTGGAAAATTTGAATTAGACATGGATATTCCATTGCAGGTTGAATAATTAAAAAATTCCTTGACCACTACATCAATCTCAACACTATTACAAAATTTTTTCTCTTCACTTTCAACAGTCTACTCTAGTGGCAACAGGTGAAACATCATGTCTACGTTTCTTCCTTGATATATTGATGGCAAAAAAAGTTCCCATAATGCTTGTGGGTAGCGCGGGATCGGGAAAAAGTGTAATCGTTAGCGAAAAATTGTTTTCTTTACCCGACAGTCATAATATTGCCACTATACCCCTGAATTATTATACATCCTCCGGTAAGTATATAATATATACTTTAAATATCATATAATAATCTATATCTTTTTATTTAAATTCAATTGTAGAAATGCTACAACGAATACTTGAAAAGTATCTTGAGAAAAAAGCCGGACGTAATTATGGGCCGCCAGGAACAAAACAGTTAGTTTACTTCATTGACGATATGAATATGCCGGAAGTGGATACTTACGGAACAGTACAACCTCATACGCTTATAAGACAACATTTAGATTACAATCATTGGTACATTATAATCATGTGCTCTAAAATAATAAAAGCCATTAATTAATATTGAATTACAATGGCAAATGAGTGTATTGAAATATTATTATAGGTATGACAGAGTGAAACTCACATTGAAGGATGTCCATAACACTCAATATGTATCCTGTATGAACCCTACTGCCGGAAGTTTCACCATAAACCCCCGTCTACAGCGGCACTTTGCTGTATTTGCTGCTAGGTATGTATTTTATTTATTTTTATGTATACATAATTTAAAAAAAATTATTCATAAAAATATTTCTTCATTCAGTTTTCCAGGGCATGATGCATTAGTTACAATTTACAGTCAAATATTGCAACAACATTTTGCAAATCCAGCTCAAAAATTTAATATTATGCTTCAAAAAATTGTTGAGCCATTAATTAATACAACTCTATATCTTCATGAGAAAATAACAACGACATTTTTACCTACAGCTATTAAATTTCATTACACATTTAATCTTCGTGATTTATCGAGTTTATTTCAGGTGAATATGTATA
>JAQQBR010001831.1:8875527-8897923 GCA_030347285.1 Microctonus hyperodae
ATTGTGATATAATTGCTATGCACTATGATTATCATGTAAATATAGTCGAGAATTAATATAACTAAATTGCAGGGCTACTTGTTCGCTACCGGTGACACAATTTCAAACTCGAGTGCAGCCATTCGTTTATATGTTCACGAGGCAACTCGAGTTTACTGCGACAAGTTAGTTAATTTCGAGGACAAGGGCATGTTTGAAACTCTTTTACGCGAAACATTACGCAAGAACATTTCGGTATAATTACATATTAATTAATTATTATATGATAATATAATAATTATTTTAAATTGTTTCAATGAAATTTCCTTTTAGGATTTAGATGAAACAGCAATTTTTGAACAGCCAATTGTCTATTGTCATTTTGCTGAAGGTACAGGTGAATCTAAATATATGCCAGTTAAAGAATGGTCAAAGCTCAATAATTTTATCAATGATACACTTCGAAATTACAATGAACTAGTGAGTAATATTTTTGATTATATTAATGTATCTATAAATATGTATTTTATTCTGAATTAATAATGATCTTCGGATGCATCAGGTGGCTGCAATGAATTTAGTTATGTTTGAAGACGCTATATACCATGTTTGCCGTATAAACCGTCTACTCGAATCTCAGAGAGGTAATGCATTGTTAGTAGGAGTTGGCGGAAGTGGAAAGCAATCTCTATCTCGTCTCGCGTCTTTTATTTCCGGCCTCGAGGTATATGTATGAATAATACAAATGATTTATATTTGTCGTCTGTCTGAATATAAATTCATGAAATTCAAAGATAAAATGAAACAATTCAATAAATAATGTTGGAAATTTATCAGGTATTTCAAGTGCAACTGCGAAAAGATTATTCGATGCATGATTTGCGAACTGATTTAGCAGGTGTTTATATGAAAGCAGGATTACGAAGTATTCGAATTACTTTTCTCATGTCTGATTCACAAGTGGCGCAAGAACAATTTTTAGTTGTTGTTAATGATATGCTGGCGTCTGGTGATGTAGCTGAACTTTTTCCTGATGATGAAGTGGAAAATATCGTGAATAGCGTTCGCAATGAGGTGAAAGATTTAACTAGAATATGTTCAATAATAGAAATTCCAGATATAAATTGCAAGAGAATTTGTTGTTTCACGCAGGTCAAGTTAACAGGCATGATGGACACAAAGGAGAATTGTTGGAAGTTCTTTATCGATCGTGTACGAAGACACCTGAAATGCGTGCTATGTTTCTCGCCCGTTGGTGCTACACTGAGGAATAGAGCTAGACAATTTCCGGCGCTAGTCAATTGCACGTCCATCAACTGGTTTCAAGATTGGCCACAGGATGCTTTGAAATCAGTTTCCACCAGATTTATCGCTGTAATAATTATCTGATGAACTATAAAAAATTTAAGTCGATAATTTATATTTTTACTTATTTTTAGGAATTGGAAGAATTGCCAAATGAATATCAAAAATCTGTATCTTTATTTATGAGTTTTGTACACACAAGCGTCAATGAAATTTCAAAAGTATATTTGCAAAATGAAGGACGATACAATTACACAACTCCAAAATCATTTCTCGAGCAAATTGCGTTATATTCAAAATTATTAAAAGAAAAAACTCATGAACTTGAGGCAAAAAGCACACGATTGGAGAATGGAATAACGAAATTGGACTCTTGCGGCAAACAGGTATACATTCAAATAATCAATATCTGTATAATACAGTTGAAGAATAAAAAGAACAAAGATACAATGAGACGAAAAATAAACTCATTAAATTTTCACATATATGCTAATTTAATATCTTTAGGTAGATGATTTAAAAGCAGTTTTAGCCATTCAAGAAGTTGAATTAAAGAAGAAGAATGAGGTAGCTGACAAAATCTTGACGGAGGTACGCGACGAGAATACAAAAGCGGAAGTGGAGAAAACTATTGGTAACTACTAACTACTCAAAACGCCATCATTGTGTCTGTCACTAAAACTATTCTGATTATTCATGATTGTCTTTCATAGTCTCGGAAGAAGAGGCGAAAGTGGCAGAGATCAAAGAGAGAGTGACAGAGAGACAAAAAAGATGCGATGAAGATTTGGCTAAAGCTGAACCGGCAATACGTCAAGCTGAAGCTGCTTTGAACACTCTCAACAAAGTTAATATTTATACTATTTTCAATTATACTTTCATTCTCACACACCAATTACAGTATCACATTACATATTAATATCATTTAATTATTAAAGTGCTCATTTTGTAACATAATAGAGTTTTTATATATAGACATATTATTTAATTTTATTATAGAATAATCTGACTGAACTGAAATCCTTTGGCACACCGCCGGAAGCTGTTGCAAACGTAGCACAAGCCGTTTTAGTGCTATTTTCCCCAAAGGGTAAAATCCCAAAGGATCGAAGTTGGAAAGCCTGCAAAGCAATGATGGGCGGTGTGGACGCTTTTCTCTCTGCGCTTCGCAATTACGACAAGGAGAATATTCATCCAGAGATCGTAAAAGCTATACAGCCTTATATAAATGACAAAGGTAAGCACGAATGTGGAAAATTGCTACAATGTTTATCATTATTTTACTAAAACTCTAACTTTTCATCTAATCATTATAATAACAATTGTATTGTATATAGAATTTGAGCCCGAAATTATTCATTCAAAGTCGCAAGCTGCCGCGGGACTTTGTAGTTGGGTAAAAAATATAATGGTATTTCATTATATTTTTCAAGATGTTAAACCATTAAGAGTGGCATTAGCTCAAGCTAATGCTGAATTAAAAGCTGCGATGGAGAAATTAATTCGTCTTCGTGGACGATTAACGGCAAGTTAATTATTTAAATTTTCAGTTTATTTAATTATCCGAAAATAAATAAGAAATAATTGTACGCAATGATTTTGAAATGATTCTACAGAATAAAGAATATATATTTTTATATTTATATTCAGGAACTGCAAAGTATGTTAGAAGTATTAGGTGGGAAAATGTCAGTGGCTCTAAATGAAAAACAAAAATGTCAAGATGAAGCCGATGCAACAGCATTAACGATCGATTTAGCTAATAGATTAGTGAATGGATTATCTTCAGAAAAAATACGATGGACAAATACAGTTGCACAGTTTGTATTTTTAGAATTATTTAATGAATGGTTTATTTAACTATTCATTTTTATATTAAAAATCAATATTAATTATATTAAAAATCAATATTAATTATATTAAAAATCAATATTAATGCAGACTAAAAAATTCTGGCCTAACTCTTCCTGGTGATGTATTATTGGGAACAGCATTTATTTCGTATGTTGGATGCTTTACTCGTCGATATCGACATGATTTAATAAATACACATTGGATTCCATATTTGGATAAATTGGAATTCCCAATTCCTAGAACACCCGATTTATATCCGCTCTCTTTGCTAACCGACGATGCACAAATTGCACAATGGAACAATGACGGTTGAATTAATATTGCCTGTGGCTTTTGATTTTATTACTTAATATTAATTAAATGCCAATTCAATAGGTCTGCCAACGGATAAAATGTCTGCAGAAAATGCTACGATATTTATAAATTCTGCACGATGGCCATTAATAATAGACCCACAATTACAAGGAATTAAATGGATAAAAACGACATATGGGAAAGATTTAAATGTCTTAAGATTAGATCATAAAAATTATTTAGATCAGATTGAATTTGCTATTTCAAATGGTGATATTGTATTGTTAGAAAGTATTTTAGAGAGTGTTGATGCTGTTTTAGATCCAATTTTGGGTCGAGTACTCGTCCAACAAGGCCGGTAAGTGACTAAATATAAAATTAATTTATTAAAGAATAATTGAAATATTTTATAATAGAGCAATCAAAATTGGCGATAAAGAAATTGATTTTAATCCTAAATTTCGACTTGTGCTACAAACAAAATTATCGAATCCTCATTATAAACCCGAGATGCAAGCACAAACAACATTGATAAATTTTACCGTTACAAGAGATGGTTTAGAAGAACAATTATTGGGTGAAGTTGTAAAAGCTGAACGTCCAGATTTGGAGAACACAAAAGATGAACTAACCAAACAACAAAATATATTCAAAATTACATTAAAAACATTAGAGGACGATTTATTACAACGACTCGCAACTGCTGGACCAAATATCTTAAGTGACGTTGAGCTAGTCGTTAATCTTGAGACTACAAAGAAAACTGCTGCTGAGATTGAGATAAAAGCGGCTGAGGCAAAAATAACTGCTGCGGAAATCGATGAAGCTAGAGAATGGTTTCGTCCAGCAGCCTCAAGAGCAAGTCTATTGTATTTTATCTTAAACAATATGTACAAGATTAATATGCTTTACCAATTCTCACTCAAAGCATTTAGTGTAGTTTTTCAAAATGCAATTAAATTTGCCGAACCATCAACAGATCTCAAAAAACGTATTGGATGTTTAATTGATAGCATCACTTATCTTGTGTATATGTATACAAGTCGTGGTTTATTTGAAAGTGATAAACTCATTTTTCTATGTCAAATGACAGTCCAAGTATGTGGAATATAAATAAAAATCAAACAAAAATGTCATTAATTTTGATATTTCAATTTCTTCGCAGATTCTTTTGCAAATGAACGAGATATCTCCTGCAGAACTAGATTTTCTTTTACGATATCCATTTGTTCAAAATGTCATCAGTCCCGTCGACTTTTTAAGTAATATTGGATGGGGCGGAATAAAGTTCTTGAGTGCAATTGATGACTTTAGAAATCTTGATCGAGATATTGAAGGCGCGGCAAAACGATGGAAAAAATTCGTTGAATCTGAAACACCAGAGAGGGAAAAATTTCCACAAGATTGGAAAAATAAAACTGCATTACAACGACTCTGCATGATGCGATGTCTCAGACTTGACCGTATGACTTATGCGATTCGATTCTTTGTCGAGGAAAAATTGGGTTCACGCTACATCGAGTCACGTTCACCATCGTTTGATAAATCATTTGAGGAAACGAGTTCAGTGACGCCCGTATTTTTTATTCTTTCACCTGGTGTCGATCCACTTAAGGTAAATCGAACAAAATCCAATATTGAATCATTTTTATTGATTTATCATAAAAGATATTATTATTATCAGCAATATTTATATAATATTTCCGATATTTACAGGATGTAGAAAAGCTCGGCAAGAATTTAGGCTTTACTTTCGATGGAAAAAATTTCCACAATATTTCATTAGGTCAGGGACAAGAGCCTCTGGCTGAACAATCATTGGATATAGCTGCGACTAATGGCCACTGGATTATTTTACAAAATATTCATCTCGTAAAAAATTGGTTACCAAACTTGGAAAAAAAAATGGAACAATTATCGGAATCACCTCACCCTAATTATCGTCTTTTTATCAGTGCTGAACCAAACAGTGATCCGCATGAATCTATAATTCCTCAAGTAATATATACAGCATTGACGTAATATCGGAAAAATTATTGATTTATATCTAAAATAAATTTATTTTGTCTGGATTTTTAATTTAGGGAATTCTCGAGTCCGCAATAAAAATTACAAATGAGCCGCCCACTGGAATGCACGCAAATATTCATAAAGCATTGGATAATTTTAGTCAAGAGACATTTGAGACGTGCTCGAAAGAATCAGAGTTCAAGGCAATTCTTTTTGCTCTCTGTTATTTTCATGCCGTTGTGGCTGAACGAAGAAAATTCGGACCTCAAGGATGGAATCGAGTATTTATATTTACTAATGTCATATTATTTATTATCTTTTTTTTTCCTATAATAAATATCTCTAAGCATATATTTTTTCGTGTCAACTCAGGTATATCCATTCAATGTAGGCGATTTAACCATAAGTATTTCAGTATTGATAAATTATCTTGAAAATAATGTTAAAGTACCATGGGAAGATTTGCGCTATTTATTCGGAGAAATAATGTATGGTGGTCACATTACTGACGATTGGGATCGTCGATTGTGTCGTACATATTTGCTTGAATATCTCCAACCAGATCTTGTTGATGGCGAATTATATTTAGCGCCGGGATTTGCAGCACCACAAAATAGCGAATACAATGACTATCATCGATATATTGATGAATATTTACCTACTGAAAGTCCTGCCCTCTATGGACTTCATCCCAATGCAGAAATCGGTAGAATAAAAAAAATAAATCTTTTATATGAAATAAAATTTAATTAATATTTCTATAGATAAAATGAATTTATAATTATTTTAATTCAGGATTTTTGACTGCTACTGCTGAAACTTTATTTAAAGTTGTGCTAGAAATGCAACCAAGAGATGTTAACGAAAGATCAGGTGCTGGTCTCTCGCGTGAAGAAAAATTAAAGGGAATTATTGAAGATATTCTTGATAAATTGCCTGAAGAATTCAGTATGCCAGAATTAATGAATAAAGTCGAGGAACGAACACCATTTATAATTGTTGCACTTCAAGAATGCGAAAGAATGAATATTTTATGTGCAGAGCTGAGAAAATCACTTCGTGAATTAGAACTTGGTTTAAAAGTAAATTAAATATAACAGAGAGTTTAATTATTTGTGAACTAACTTCCATGATGGTTATTAAATATTTAGGGTGAATTAACCATTAATGCGGACATGGAGCAATTACAGAATTATTTATTCATGGATTCAGTTCCTCCATCATGGACAGCACGTGCATATCCATCAACTCTTGGTCTCACTAGTTGGTTCGTCGATATATTAAATAGAATAGCAGAACTAGCAATGTGGACTACTGATTTTATTGTGAGTTGTTTAAAAGAAAAAAGGCACAATACCTTCAAACACTGGCTGTTGGATATCAATTGATGATTCCTTGTAATATTGTAGTTGCCATCATCGACTTGGCTTGGAGGTTTCTTCAATCCTCAATCATTTCTCACTGCGATAATGCAGCAAACTGCACGTAAAAATGAATGGCCCTTGGACAAAATGTGTTTACATTGTGAAGTAACGAAGAAATCTAAAGACGAATTCACCACGGCACCCCGCGAAGGTGCATATATTAATAGTTTATACATGGAAGGTGCAAGATGGGACACTCAATTGTCAACAATCACTGATTCACGTATAAAAGAATTATTTCCACAAATGCCCGTTGTATATATAAAAGCAATTACTCAAGATAAACGTGAAGTGAAAAATATTTACGAGTGTCCTGTGTATAAAACTAGATTACGTGGTCCAACTTATGTTTGGACTTTTAGTCTTAGAAGCAAAGAGAAGCCAACAAAATGGACGTTGGCTGGTGTAGCTATTATATTACAAATTTAAATTTATTTGATATTTAATAAACACACGAATTATTTTATGCAAATATTTAATTTTATTCACGAGTTATCTAATTTTATTTGTCATATTTTCACAAAGCACAAACCAATTCAATTCTAATTCAACAATGGAGTTACACGATGGCGGGAAACTATTTTTCTTAGAAAATATATTACATGAAAATTTGAGACTGCGTATGCGCACAGCAACTTTTATTATAGTCACTCTAGCGGCAGTAGAGAGAAATCGGAGCTTCGGTAAGCTTCGGGTATTATCGGATTTTTTTTATTTCCGTATCGTAATATTTGGCGCCTTTATAATAGAGGTTATGAATATATCATTCAGAGCATAACGAAATATGTACATATATAATTAAGAAATTGCACTCTGTGAAATAATAAATATGGATGAAACAATAAAAAATGTAATGAAATCTGTTTTTGGATTTACTACTTTTATATCTCATCAGCAACGTGACGGTGTTATTGCAGTATTGAAAGGTTAGGACAAACCGTTGAAAGTGATGAAGAATAATTTAATGAATTAATTGTTTACAGGAGATGGTGATGTATTTATAAATTTACCTCCTGCTGGTGGAAAGTCACTTTGTTATCAATTACCAGCGATTATATCACCACAAAAAACTACAATTGTTTTTGTCCGTAACAACAATGTAGCTCAAGTATGTTATTGGATATTTATTTCGATATTTTAATCGAAAATATTCATTAGCTTTAATATTTTATTCAAAGGAGCATGTCAACGTCTTTATAGGAAAGAATGTTAATGTAAATCATATCGATTCATCATTGCGACCTAAAAAAAAATTGGAACGAGTCGAACAATTGAAATCTGGAAAATCTGCAGCTTCACTAATTTACATAGCAATTTCTCTCTGCAATAAATTCTGGATTAAGGTAGTATAATGAGAAATTAAATTGGAATTCCTATCAGTCCTGAAACATTGATATTTTTTTTTATTTAGGATTTAATTACTTCATTGGGTAATAATAATTTAATTTCTACGTTTGTCATTGATGAAGCAATCTACTTTAGCCCAAACTCATTATATTTTAATAAGTCATCTTTGCACATTTTTCCATTACGAAAAATGTTTCCAAATGTTCCATTGGTTGTATTAACAGCGTGTGCTTCTCAACAAATAAAACACGACATATTTAATGCATTGAGTATGAATAATCCCTACGAAATACTTGGCAAAAAATGGATTCTTTCTAATATACATCTTCGAATAAAATTTAAAGATATAATTCCAAACCCCTTTGAAGATTTAGTTGAATCAATTGAAAAATTTAAGAAAACAGTTGATAATAAATTTTCTGGAATTATTTTTTGTCGAACCAAAGAAGAAACAATTATTGTTGCACGAGAGTTATCACAATTAAATATATCAACAGTTTCTTACAATGCCAGTGAGTATTTTGTGTATTTTTATTTTATAATTAATGAAGATCAAGCATTATTTGTTTGAAAAATTATTAAATGAAATATTGATTGAATAATTAGATATGAAGAATTTGGATCGAAAAAAACACAAGAGCATGTGGAAGGTTGGTAAAGTATCAATGATAGCAACAACACGTGATAGTGCTATAGGTTTAGATAAACCAAATATCTCATGCATAATTCATTGGTCTGTTCCGTCAAGTATTACGGAATATTATTATGAAATTGGCAAAGCTAGAAGAAATTATGGCAAAGCAATGTGTTGTCTTTACTTTAGTATAGATGACTGGATGTCTATTAAAAAATTAACAATGGGCATGTCATCATATGCTTACGATAATTCTGAGAAGATGATACAATTTTGTCTTTCCGAAGAGTATATTGTTTTTATTCATTTAAATAAATTATATTTTGATATTTGTTTTAAATATAATTATTATTTCAGATGTCGACATGCAATGTATTTGAGATATTTCAATTTAGCAGCATGCAGTTGTCGAATTTCTTGTGATTGGTGTGATAAAAGAGATGATGTTGAACAATCATTACAAGCATTTAATCATTTTCAAACACAACATCGATTATTATCGATAAGTTCACAAGATACTACTGGCGTTAATTCACAATTAGGAATATATAATTTACAAAATGCAGACAACATTATAAAAAAACTAAGACCGCAAGTAAGTTCTGTTATTAAAAATTGGTAGAAATAAGAAAACGGAAGTGACTAATCGGGGAATTTTTTAATAGCTCAGATTTTATTGGTATAAGAATGTGACGAATGCTTTAATAAAAAATTATAAAGTGGCAATTTGTTTAAATAAAAAGGAAATGTCGATACAAAATCTATGCAGGTTAGCCAGAAATTTAGAGTATTGCCAGTTACTCTCATCTTATTCACGTACTACTTATATTTTTGCAATGTCTAATATGGTATGTAAACTATTTTTTTCATTCATATTCAATAAGTATTTATTTTTCAATATAATTACATAATGCAGGTAGATGCAATAAACAAGCAAACTGTGATGAAGGACCTCTCTTATTATATATTGAATTATGATTTTGTTATCGATGAAGCTATGAAATGCATTACTAATGAAAAGATAGAAGATTTATTATCCATGCCAATAACAAAAATCAGAAACAAAATTTGAAAGCTGACAAAAATCATACAAATTTAAAACTGTAAAGTGCATTCTGTATTCTTTTCTTTCTCATTCTCTATTTCCAATACATGAATTATTTTATACATAATAGTATAACTATTTTTTATTTTTAATATTAAATAAATTCAAATATTTTTTTATAATTAAATGCAAATAACTAAATAATTATATAATTCTTCCTACATTTACTTAAATTTTTATACCACAATAACTCTACACATGTACTACAGAAAATCGTAAATTATTTTCTTCGTCCCTTTATTCATTATGTGCAAAAATAGGATTCCACTTTATTATAAAGTACGATGAACAACATATCGGAATGTATATGAAAAATGATACAATGTAACCGTTGTAATATTGAAATTATTGCGATTGAACGAATCGTAAGTATCTATACATATAATCTTAACATATTTTCCACTGTTTCAAATATATATTTACAATTTTACGAATGACATACTCAAGGACGAAGCCTATACAATAATGATAAAATGATGAGATTATTCCATTTTATTATCATTTTATTTATCTATTTTTTTATCGAAATAATCGATATTAGTACGAAATGACAAATAATTCAAAATCTATAATTTAATATTAGTGTTTATGATTAATTAAAGGACACAGTCTTTACGCATTTAGTACACTCCAAGCTCCAATACAATCCATTTGACATAGCGCGTATAATGTACTATAATTTTTATAAAATCATTTTTTCTTAAAAATTTAGCCACCATTTTTTTCGATCAATACATAATTGATCATTTTATCATTGACAATGAATCTGTTTCATACTACACTAGCATTCTGTATTCTTACCCGGCGCTTTTATTTCATATTACGCGTTCTCTTACAAATATTTTTTTGCTTTTATAAATTGCATTTAAAACATTAACAGTAAATTATTGATACATATACATCTGTTTAAATATATCTTAATTATCTCTGTTTATCGAATAATTCAATTCAATTTAATTATTACGATATATTAATGTGAAAATATTTACACATTTTTATTTTCTTGTTTTCATAATTAATTAGCATTAGATTATCAAAACAAAGTACATTTCAATGAGAAAAATCTTAGAATTTACAATTCATTTATTGATGTTGTATATTATCTATCTACATGATTTTAAGAAAATTGAATAAATCAATCATTCATGTATGTATGCATTTTGACAAAAGTGCACGAAAAAACAGTAGCTAGCAGGATAAATAATAAAAGCACCGTATGGAATAGTACATTGTATCATTAATGCTTGCGAACTACATTGAGTTATAAGCCGCCAATTACTACACTAATGATACATATGATTTTTCGTCACAAATGCCCAAGAAGTAGTGACAATGAAAATTATGCAATGGGGATTGAAAAGCGCGGAGCGCTTCCATTAGAAAATAAATCAGGTGTCTAGGTCTGTCGTGTCTTATTAATTTTAAGGTAGAATGATCAGTACCGTAGTAGCCAAAAGTATATCTAAATTAAACTCTTAAAATAAATAAAAATAAAAATATATTTCCTCTTTCAATTTTATTGCACCATTAAAGTCCAGTTATATTTTGTGTTTTTTTGTGATATTAAATGACAGAGGAATTTTCCAATTTTAATAATCTGTCAAAGAGTCGAAAAATTTTCAATTTTTGATCAATGTGACTTGAAATTGAAAAATAATGCACTATACTATTAAATCTTGTACACCATGTATCATTGCAGTGACAAATTCAATATTCAATATCTCAATTAACCCTTAGCCGACACACTGGGACGTTTTCGACCCCAGTTACTTAATTGTTTATTCTAAGTAAACTAAAGTGTTTTTCATCGTAAAAAAATTCACAGTTGTACATTAACTATCTTTATTTAAGACAATATTAGTGCGATGCAAAAATTTTTACATTTAATTTGTTAAAAAAAATAAAATTTGCAAAGAATTTTGAGGAATGACCGGTTTTACGTAAAAAGGCCCATCACGAAAGACCCCAGTGTGTCGGCCAAGGGTTAAAAACAAAAATATGATAAATATCGTTTCAATTTTAAAATAAAATCTATTTTTTTTTTAGTTTATAGCATATTTCAAATTTAAGGAATAATCTTGGAAGTTGCCTAGTGATCATTCTAACTTAAGAATATACATTCACTGAAGTACTTGAGATCAAACTTATTCAATCATTCTATTTAATTGAAATTAATAATAACTATGCAACTCGCAGCTTAGTGTATTGAAAATTTACAATCAATATAGATTGATGAATATACCAGGTGTTCTACAAAGTCGTCAATAAAACTGTTGTCATGATTTTTGTATACATTTTTCTACAATATGAAACAGCTGTATTGATCTCAATTCATATTATGCTTTTGTAGACCTAGGCCTGTGAATGAACTTTATAGATCAGTAAATTCTTCTATAAAAAACGTCACTTACTGGGCATTAATGACGAAAAATAAATTTTCGTCATTATGAAATGTTATTGTGTGTTATGGGTGTCATTATATTTATGCACAACACATCGAAAATTCCTAGTTATATATTTATATTTATCAAGCTTTCGATTGATAATATATATATATATAATCGTTTATATATATAAAAAAAAAAAAAAATTATAATTCTTGTGGTACTTTGACAAAAACTGTTCTAGTTCCATTAACATCAGAGATATTTATTTTTAACTCATTTGTTAATGCTTCAAGTTTATCAACAACTTTCATTGACGGAACTCCACCTGGTTTAGGTGGTGGCCATACGTCATCTAGTGGTGGTTCAATGTATTTTTTACTTAGCTTCATATCCGATGCGTCCGATTTATGAGCAAACATTCCAGCACCATGATTAGTGGATAATATATATTTGGATGATTGTTCACTATCATGACGTGCTCGTTTGTACGGTGGTACTTGAACAATCGGACTGTAGTCATGATCTAAAAGACCATCCACTTCTTGCATTAGTTCCTCACCGCACTGTTGTAGCTCTTCATCCAACAGCTGTTTTGTGAAGAGTAGACTTCTCGAACGACCTGATTTAATATTGAAGAATAAAATATAAATATTGAAATCATATGTGACATTGAGATGGTTAACGATTAAAATAAAGTCGCATTATGCAATAAAGCCATATAAATAATCAAAGCTAAGTGCTATTGTAGCAAAATTGAAATGTAGTTGGTCTGAGATTTATTTATAGACAGACTAGATATCATAGAAATATAGAAATATTTTGATTAACGCCAATAATATGAACACGAGTATAAAATAATATTCGTTTGATAAATCTTTTGCGAAAAAATACGCTCAATAGAAGAATAGCGAATAAATATTCACATGTATTTTTAATATATTGAGTTTAACGAGGTCATAAGACCGTGGAAGTACGAGACTAAGCTCCGGTGTTATATTATTCAACGACATTTTTGTTCTTTTTCTCATGGTCGGCTGGTAGAAAGTAGTTGAGCGGGTTTCTGTTGCATTTGAAAGTAAACGCTCAGTTGCACATATCGCTGTCGTTCATCACTACATTATCAACGGCCCAATTGATATTTGAAAGTCATTGTACTATATAAAATTAATATTTTAATAATTTATTCACATGATATGAAAACGTGTATTTGTTCACTGGCTAGTAATAAATTAATAATATTTATGGAATATATGATTTAAATATTTGAATAAATTTATTTCAGCTAAATATTTCAAAAAATATTCAATTCTTAAGTCGAGCGAAAAATATTTTAATTTTTATAGTTTATCGAGATGATAACGTGCATTATTGTTGGCTAGAAGGTTTTTACCAAGCTTGAAAGCATCTTATATAAATTAGTTTTCACATTAAAATAGTATTTATTTGGTAAAAAGAAAACCCTATTTAATTTCCTATATTATAATTTCACTGAAGCGTATAAAAAATCATACAGCGTCAAGAAAGAATTGTAGCTGACGATAGGATGGAAAGAAGTGGGAAAACCGAGGAACGCAGTGAAAAAAAAAATTGTGGGCCTTTCACAATTCTTATGAGTTCAATGTCCCAATACGACCCGGCACGTGTATGTTTATACAGTTACCGATGTGAATAGCTATAAACCACGTGGTTATCGTTTGTACTGAAGATAAATGGCTGAATATCCAGACAAAATTCACAAGAAATAAAAAAAATGCATTACTTCATTGAAAAATACTCACCAGCTAAAGGCGCCATTTTTTCTGGTTGTTCCTGCTCTCTTGTGAGTTCATTCGATTTGTTATTTGAATGCGGTCGAAGATTTGGAACGGCAACAAGCGCGAATGAGAGCAATAAAACCATTAAACATGTTGCGGGCTGTGCACTTTTGTTGCTTTTCTGAATTAGAGCTTGCAATCTTTTTACTTGTCCCGCTAAACTCTGATTTTGCAATTGCAGTGCTTTAAGGCGCTTGACAAGTGATAATTTTTCTTCAGTTCCTTGTTTCAAGCGGTCTTCGAGCCCATCAACATACTCCTTTTTTCTCTTACGCGAGTCTTGTGCAGATATTTTGTTACGAATTTTACGCCTAATTCTCTTCAACTCTCGCTCTTCGTTTTTGGTTAATGGATAGTGGGTTGGTAATACGATTCCCTCTTTTTGCAAAAGACGTTTCTCTTCGGGATTAAGCTTCAAACGAGGATACGGCGATTCTGTTTCTGAGATATCATCACTCGACTGAATGCTTTTTTCACTCGCACTGTCTTCCTGCTTGATGTTTACCTACAGAATTCACAACATTTTTTTATATATTCAAAAAATTGAAGAGAAAAAAAAACAAGAACAAGTACTTACGGGAATGGCTTTACTGATGACGCTTCCCTGATTGATCTTGAAACCTTTTAAATTTCTCGCTTGCGCTGCATTTATTATTTTAATTGTACGAACTTCTTTCATGTCCTTCAAGTTTACTGGTAATAAAATTGATCGTGGATTCCCTGAACCCACTGGCGTCACACGAATTAATTGTCTAATATTTCTCTTTCCATTACAAGTTAAATTTCTGAAATTCACTGTTGCTTCTTGTTTAACAACTGGTTGTTTAGCAGAGACAGGACCTGTAATGAAAAAATTAATCATAAAAAATTTTTTTTTGTCAAATTGCCTCTCTCTTTTTTTTTATAAGTGCTGTATACAAATCATCGCGAATCTCTTCGCACAGACGGTTACGTCATAATACATCTAATTGAGCATAGGTGACGTATGCATTTGACACACATTTACCACAAAAATATCCGATGTTTTCATATTATTAATTTGCTTCACATATTCTTTTACATGAATAATACATACATCCCAAAGTGCATGTGCGTGTTTGATGTACATGAAGAAAAATGTTGTTTACACAAAAATAAACTTACTAAAATCAATCACTGGCTCTTCTTTGATCATTTGAATTGGCATTTGCGTTATGCCTTCAACAACATTTGGATCAACTGCTGTAACAATTGTCGACTCAAATTCCATTTCTTCAGTAACATCTGTCGCGGGCGAACCATGATTAGAGCTCATTACAGACCTAATTGGACTGTCTATGCTGCCCACAGAATCATTTAATCCATCCAAAGAAGCAAAATCCATGAAATTTTGTGGACTACCAAGATTGTCATTATTTGTAGTTTCTATTTGATCCGTTTCAATGGGCAACAATGGACTCAACTGTTGCTCACAAGACGGACTCAAAACACTGGATACTCCGCTGTCCGATGATGATGATGGAATTTCTTCCAAATCATTATTTATTAAGTTAAATTGATCCACATTGAATATTGAATCGAAGAAGTCTATATTCGTTTGCCATTCTTCTGACTGTAACATTTACAATTATTTTTCTTTTTATATTACAATTTATAATCATAATCATAACAATAACAACAATAATAATAATAATAATATAAAAATAATAATTATTTTGAATGAATTTCGGACGCAATCATTTGTTTTTAGCGATAAAATAATGTGTAACTTAGTAAAACTATTATATTTGTGTGATAATAATTGACCTATTACATGACATAAATTATAAAAAGAAGGACAAAAAAATTATGCATCGCTTCGACAAGGATAAATAGGCAAAATATTCAGAATAAAATCAAATGAAAACATATTCGTTCAATCGTTTATCCAACTAACCCAAATTTCGAATACTATGAGCACTAAATATAGTCGCAGTTTTAGAGCGATTTGTATAATATAGATATATATGTATATTCCGAGGAACTCAGACGTTTTTCGACATGTGAACTCGAAAGATAGCGTAATCTTATCTGTTCAATATCAATCATGCGACATCCTATAGAATTAATCAACGTTGAAATTCAAGTAAATATGTTTTTAATCAGATCACTGTGACATTTATTCGGACTTTTCATTTTCATACATCGTACAGTGTTATTTCATCATTCTGACAATTTGTTCAGGTGAAATAAGAAACAAAAATCAATTTATTTAATTAAATTCTGGAATATTCCATTTCATTTCTTCACCTACATGTCATATTTTTTTTTAACATTCTGCAACCAATGAAATAATATACAGGAATATTTTTTTTTTCAGTTTAAATTATGATTTATGTTACTGTGCATAATGACTGCAATAAAAATTCACCTATATTTAATAGCATTTTTAGTAATGGAGTGTTATCAATAATATCAACTCATTATTATTAATATTTATTTTTATTATTAATACATACAGTATACAATATATTTTTCATTTATGAAAATTAAAAAATATATTGCTGCGAATTCGAACTCGGAATAGTTTGGTATTATTAATATAACGATAAAAATATTCCGTGCAATGATCTGAAAAATAATATATTTCGAAATATTCAAAACTTTCAACTGACAATTTATGAGGGATGTATATAATGATAAAAACTGATTATCTATCGGTCCTACATTGTCTAGATACGAAAACTAAACTTCTCAACGTGACCTTAATCGAGCTCGAAAATAATCTATTTTAATATAAATAGTTTGTACTTTGTTATCGAACAAATTTTCATTTTAAACGAAAAAAATGAAACTTTCAACTATTGTAATTAGCAGAAGTTAATAATGAAACAAACAATTCGATAATTTCCTCATTAGTTCTGTGAAAGTTATGACGATTGTCATTCAAAAAAATAATCATGCTTGATAATATTACCATTAAATTCAAAGTAAAACAACGACCATGCCGGCTCATAAATTCCATATGTTGCACGAAAGTATATTAAATATTTACATTCATCCAAAAGTTATTTACTAAGAGTAAATAAAAATTATTTTAGTGATTTAATAGATATCACATAATTCAAAATTAATTTCAAAATAGTTTATAGTTATACAATGTTTAAAATATAAATTAAACATTGTCGCTAACACTCATGAACAAACTTTACTCCAAAATGGCCGTTGCATCTTGACGGTTCACGCATGCGGTTCGCTTGTACCATATGTTATTTAAAAATTCAAGGAAAAATATCACATTGTACCAGGCACAGCATAGAAATTATGAATAAATATCGAGCATGTACAATAGATATTTTTAAATAAACATCAACAGAAAAATGATGAGATAATTATTGCAGTCTTGAATTTATAAATCGTATGTATTCACGCAATTGTCCATATAATATTCAGAATTTTAATTTTGTATTAATCATATCCATAGATTTTAACTCTAAAAAGAATATTTCTAAATGATTATTTTCAATTCATAATCGAAGATTTAATGAACAAGTAATGCTCATAATAAAATAATTCACTAGACATTTGTTGGAATTGTATTTTATTTTTTAAAGTAGAAACAGAAAGAAGAACGACAATAAAATATAATTTTTTTTCTCTTCAGATAATACAAAAAAGATTATATACACCTATAAGCCTTGAGTTATTTACACCGGGAATGTGTAGCCTCCGAATAACGGTATTAAATATTTTTAACGGTATCACAAATCATTCACCCGAAAGCTTCATGTCGAATTCTACAATTAATTTCTCAGTAAACGAAATTTATAATTTTCCTAATAATATTAAACAACTATTACAAATTAACTAAAGATTAAAAGAAATATATCTAAGATATTTACAGCCATTTAAAATACATATAAAAAATAACTATAATACTAACTGTAATTGGGTCACTGTTGTAATGGTCTGTCGAGAGGGTTTCATCCTTCAATCCATCTTTGAGTATTAAATCGTCTGAATCTAACAATAAATCCATGATATACGAGTCTGATGTAATTGATGACATTTCCGTCGGTGAAATTGCTGTCAGAAGTGGTGAAACAAAGTCACTAACTCACTGTTGTACCATATAAAACTTCCATTAACAATCGATTGGAAAAAAAAACTAGAACTTATGAATAAATAAATGTTGAAAACACGGAAGACCGTGAAATGCGTCACCAAATGAACGATGTTCAAGAGTCCAATAACGAATGTGCATATGAGCGGCGGCGGCTTATAAAATGTGACTGAATAAAATAATACGTATGTGAATGTGGTCGACTCGATGGTATATAATATAGATTGATAATAAATGTATATACGAGTTAGTGACTTTGTTGTGTAAAGCCGAGTGTTTTATGTAGTTGTGTGTTTAAACGCCCCACCCCAACTCAATATATGTGTATGTAAAATTATTAACAGGCAGGCAACCGGTTTTGGTTTTGGAAAAAGTAAAGTTGGCAACAGAACTCATTGGGGCTTCTGCTTTTTTTCACTGTCACACTCTACGGCACTTTGCCCTATCTGAGCATTATTGAAGTTTTCCAATGTACACCACTTTGATTTTGTTGCAGCATGATTCTCCATTATCAATCAATGTTATGTGATTAATTTTAGATTTTAATATTCTATACACACACAATAGATGATAACTATGTATGTTGATGTATTAATTTATAAAATGTTAATTGATGAAATTATTCTCACAGAGATTCACTCGTTGAAACATGCCAAAGTTAAATGCTGAATATACACATCTGTGTTCAAGATGCCAGCGTGGCAATAAATGCGTCAGAGACCATTTGGAGTTGTTTGATTGGTTAGTTGTTCATTGGTTTTTTAGTGAAATAATGCATTCTTATTGGATACTTTGCAGCGAATTTAACGCGCGGGTTTAATCAATTTGTTTGAATTTTTTTGTGGTATAAATTTATAAAGTCTTTGGGTAAAATAGAAATAAACTAATGGATGATTTATTACTCAACTCTTTATAATTTAGTTTATCAGTGATAATTATTTATTTATTTTGTCTCAATTTTATTTGTATTCTTATTTTTATTGTTTCTTGATGAGTTATTTCTGTCATACATGCGCACGCATACAGAACTTTGAATGTCTCAAAATGGCGGTGGACCTCATTGTCAAATCTATTTCGTTTTATTTATGGACCTTGATGAATTCAATTATTGCTGCAAATAACATCAGACACTTGAATAATCTGTACAGGTATCAATGACCAAGCATATATATTATATTATATGAAAAATAACTTAATGTACTACTAATTCCTTTCGTGAAATATTTCTGATGAAACTTGAATGAAATATAACGTCAAATATTTCAAATGAGCAAAAAAAAACATATTATCAGAAGTTTATTTCAATTTAAAGTAATTTAAAATACTCTCGTTTTAAGAGGTTATATAAAAAAATTTAATGAATCAGTATTGTTATATTATTATTATTATTATTAAGCCGTGATGCTATTTTTGTTTAAATAATACCCATCGTAAAACCAAAATTAAGGATTCATTAGGATTATCCTTATACTTAAATGTGCATATATATATATATATATATATACATGTTTGTTCACAAAAAAAAATATGTGTGTATATTTAATCTTTTAATTGTTTCATTAAAATGTAATTTTGCGTGATTCAACATTTAAATTTTTTACAAATTATTTTTTCTTTCATAAATATGAATTTTATCACATGATTCATACTATAAAATAACAATTAGTCCTCCACTAATTACTAACAATGATATTAATAATTTATTTAAACAATAAAAATAATTATTTCGAATAAAAAATTATTTTACTGACTGTCGGTAAAATAATTTTCAACACGCACATTAGTTCTACATTTTACCACTGAGGTCGCAGTGAGATTGGCGTCTAACAATAAAAGATCCATATAAATGGGAATATTTTAATCCCCTGGTCGAATTGTACAATGGAAAAAATTATAGAGAGCTTCGTCAAATGCTTTTGTGAGTCGATAAAGCACAAAAATGTTCAAAGCATTAAAGCCCTTTAAATAAATATCTCTATATTTGATTAATGAATTGGCGAGAGGAACGTCCAAGAGATTAGGATTATTTGTGCAGTCAATGCTTGAAAGTTTAATATCCATTAAAACTAAATACATAAATGAAAAAATGCATTTATTTATTGATATATCCAAGTCCAAGTTAATGGTAACGTAAAATTGTTTAAAACCTTATTTATTTTATTATATTTTATTGAATAAAGCAGTCGCTAAAAAAGTTTTGTGCCTGCACTTAATATGTGGTTTATAAATAATTGCCAGCGTTGGTTTGGAAACTGCTGTTTATAAACAGTATTTAACGTTGTAACTAGTTAGAACATGATGTAATCATACAACCTGATATTTTCTCACTGATGGCCTCGGCAGCTACTGTAGTATAGATAGATATAAACCCCTACATAGATCATATTAATTTAATACCACCAACCATTTAACATTTATACACCAGTTTAATAAAAAAATAAGTCCATTAGAGTAATTAAATTTTCACTAATGTTGAAACAAATTGCAGTAGCGTTCATAATTATTTTATATAAAATGATGATTGAAACATTTTGTAAATTTGTTTCGACGGTTAACTACAACTACACGAATGCAATGAGTGCTTTCAAATGCACACGTTCAAACCATTAATTGCAGTTAGTATATGAGATATATAATTCCTGTTTTTATGGTGAGAATGTTTTTTCCCCTAAATCCCTGGACGAAAAAGCTCTTAAATGTATTAAATAACTGTACTGATAAACGTGTTATTAATCATGTTAATGAAACAAATTCACTTGGTAGCAAAAAACAAACTAATTTTATTTTTTTTCATTGTATAATACAGAAAAATTATCCTGTCTGCTATTTTTCAAGTCTGTTGAAAATGTGATGAATAACGTTATTAAAAGATAATATTTAATAGAAACAAAGAGCGTGGAAAATAAATTTTTCATGTGTATATATACATCAGTATGTATCACAAAAATGAGGATGAGCAAGGATTAAATAAACTACGTTATATATTTTGTTGGAAAAGCACCGACATACCAAAATAAAACTTGTTTTATGAGAAAATAACATCTGTGATAGTAGACATTTATGTACGTATTCATATATACAATATTGAGAGCTACAAGCGAATGATGAAGAAAGACAGCCAGTTACACAATAACTTTTCCGGAACAATAGAATATTCGTGTTGGTTTTTGTTTCTTTATCATGAATTTTAATATTAACAAAAGAAAATTATTTCAGCGATGATTTTATACAAAATAAATATACAAAGATAACATAATAGTTCAGGAATACCAACAAATTTAATATAAATAAGAAGTTGTGGTATAATATAAAGTATCATTTATCTCGTCTAAACCAAATAAAACACACAATAAGCAAGAAAAATGCATAATGAAATCAAATATTTTATTCATTTATAAAATTATTTTATATTTTAATACTTATATATAATTGCATATTATATCTTCATACATTTATCGACTGGTTTATTTTTATCTAGAATGTTGATAATATATACAAACCTAAGTACATGCAGTATACAATGTTGCATTTAAATTCAAAAGGACTTTGACGCCCTTATATTCGTCAAGTTGATTTGTTCAGCGGAAATTAAGTCTGTTTGTATACATCTGCGTGCAAGATAGGGGAAACACAATCGAATTCGACTATATATACATACATACATATACATATATACACATTTAAATGAATTCTCTGTGTGTATCATTTACGCAAGTGTTACTGTATGACGGTGATAGCGTGAGATAGGGTGATCTATGACTTTCCACACCATCAAATTCTCATAAACAAACGTAATATATTATTATGGTTACACATACACCATTGATTATTTCTCTGAAGATATATATTTTATACTTAGCAACAAGATAATTCACATATATATTTTATTAAATATATTTTTTAAAAATATATTCAAAGTTAATTCACTGAGAAAAAATTGATTTATTAATTTTTCTTGTTTGAAATAAAAGTAAAAAAATAAGTATTATGTATATACATACAATTTTATATAAATTTCATGTGAAATATATTTCTCCAACTAGTCCACTCCATTTTCCATGACAAATATTCATAGGGATTTGTAAATTAATGTTGCATGTGACATATGACCAGTGAATTTTGAGCACAGATTTAAACTGAAAATTCTATTCCAACGATTCAT
>JAQQBR010001831.1:8929483-8957023 GCA_030347285.1 Microctonus hyperodae
TGAAATTATTTAGAATACTACAAAGTTCATCGCGTTCAATATTATATTGCTAGTGCAATTTTCTATCATTCTGTAATATTACGATGTTGCAAAACTTATTAAAGATGATATCCATCATTTTCCTGAGAATGGTGCTCCTGCTGCGAATAACTGAGTAAAATAAAAATCATAAATTGCTCATTACTATTTGATGTAAATATATAGAAGTTCTATAGTTTCGTTTTAACTAATTACTTCAATTTTCTTGTTTTCATGTAATTATTACGACTTATAAACAAATAAGTATATACAAATACATATACATATTTATTTATATAACAGTGTTGAAGCTAAATCTCTTGATTGCATTTAAATTTAGATTCTACTCTCTTATGAAAAATATTGTAGAGCAATTATAAAACAATTATAGTTTGTATTCGTTTATATTGTGTTATTAATATCGCACTAGAGCATAAAACATTAAATGAAGTGATGAAGTATGGAGAAATAGCAAAGATTTGCCTGAAATTTTGTGGACTAGACGCCAGTCAATTGGATCAATCTTTAGATGTTGTAGATGATCTAGTTGAAGTACGAAGCAAGACGAACAAGAGGAGTTTCAAAGTCTCATCTTTCTCTCTCTGTCTTTGCCTTTTCTCATCCTCGAGAATCGCTTGTGTTCAGTGTATTACGGATCGATATTCCGAGTGGATGAACGAAAACATCGAGAGCCACTATAGGTACTCTGTATTCGCTTTGCTTTAACTACGGCGTTTTATATTCCTAACAAAGCACTCCCTAAAAAAAAAATACTTTTCAATTATTTCATTTCAAATTCTTTACCACTATTCAAAAACTAACATGTTAATTACAGTCGAGAATAAAAGAAATAATATTCTTCAATAATAATCTTGCTTTGGTTTACAATTAATTAAATAATTAAATCCCCTTGCTTTATGATTATTAATAGTGTTCATTTTAATAAACTTATGACGAAGAAATGAAAAAAATCGTTTTGCTATTCACTGACGGACGTTCTAGATGAACTATAAAATACAACAAACCCAACAGCAGAATTGAGACACATAATAAAACGTATATCGTCTTTATATATGAACATTAAATGATTTTCATGTTTGGCCAGTCTGACCGACGCCACGACCCGTTTGCAATATTAACATTTCCAAATACATGTTTAATATATATGTGTATATGTGCTTACGCGAATATACTCTTTGTGTGAGATTACGTATATTATATACACATGCCTTCTGTTCCTCCGGCGGTAATAACTGCATCAGAAACATATCTATCGGTCAGATATTTATTTATATTTATTTGTACATCTTCCGGTCTGATAAAAATATATGAGTGCGTCAACGTTCAACAATCATGCGGAAACACTCATAGATATCGACCTGCAATATATAATGTATATACAGCTATCTGTTGGCTAGAGTTCATGACATGCGCAATTCTTGTCACATATCTGTATATTCTATAACTATAGCTGATAGATAACTTGCTTGCAAACATTTTGCGAATCATTACTTGTATTGAGAATTTCGTTACTTTTTTTGTTATATTTTAATTCATATTAATTTGTTTTTTTGGAATATTAAATATGGTTACAATGGAAAAAGTATTTATATTTTAAAATTTGTGAATGAAACATGTGCAGATGATGTGACAAGTGAATATATAGAAGGAAAAAAAGTTATATGTAAGGAGAAATCGATCAAATTCCGGAGATTGAATTTCAATCTTTCAAAGTAACATTGAAGTGCACGACTTTTGCTATACAACTGTATTAAAAATATGATCACGTTGTGTCGCTATGTGGAATTTTCGTTTTCTTTATGATATTCTGTATGCCAGTCTCGTATTTCACATAGGAAGAGATAAAAATGAGGGTACCAAGTGTGAGACAGCGACAAAGCAACGATAAAACAGAATTTATATATAGCGGAAACAGTAGGCGATGCTGTTGACATCGGAAGTACGTTTACACATATACATCGTATGATGTAGTTTCGTTATACAACTAAACATCTACCAGATTGTGTGTAGTAACTAGACTATCTTTGAAGTTGCATGAGATTTCCTGCATTGTTTCAAACTCTCTAGCAAATTTTATTTGCGTTTAAAATTTATTCTGGTATATCTTCACTTTTTCTCCCATATTTTTCATTCGGAATATAGTAACACAATATTAAAGCTATCAGTTAATTAAAGCTTGGTACTGTGTAAACATTACACGATGCTAATCTTCACTAGAAAACTTTTAGTAACTCATTTGAATAAGCTAAATTTTGTAGAATAATGAAGTGTAAATTTACAGTAGTATGTTTTAAACAAGTTGGTTTCACAAATGGTATACAAGATTAAAACAAAGATGTTAAATGTTAATAGTAGCGAATATTGATCAAGCATATGAAAAATAGATCGATAGATGATGGGTAATCAAGGCCTTTTATTGCGAAATTTGCACTATTTATATTTCTCAATTAACATTCAAGCGACACTACTATTATTATTAATTTTTATTCATACAGTTTGTGTATGTACATCAATATTTGATAGTTCGATTAAATTATACAGACTTAAGTCAACTGGTGTTTATGCCTGTCAAGTTTATATCAAAATCTTCATGATATTGAACACATTATTGCTGTAGGCGGGATTCTGATAGTTTGCTGAAATATTATAATCTCATATTTAGCCATTTCTTGTCTTTATTTAGTAGAAATGACTCTAATCCTTCAATAATTTTATTCATTTATAATTTGTGGTATTTATGAAATAAATATATCTTATAATGGACCATGAGTATACGGTTTTATCCAATTTGCATCATTTGTTTTAATGAATAACAAATCGATATTCTAAGAAGAAAACTTCATCGACCCTGGGAACTTCCAGTTTATCTAGCAGACACAATTTAGTGGTCGTTCTTGATAGTTATAATTTTATTAAAAATAAAATTTAATGATATTTTCCATCGTCGAGTTTTCCGTGCTCTATTTATTACTACGATGTGACGCGCGTAATGACCCTACCGACTGGTTATTGCGGAAAGTCTAGGGGGTCCTCATAATTACTCTGAAACTGCAACTGCTGCGTAATTTTACTCAACCCTTCCGCGGTGGTTGTACTACCAGCCACACTACTTACCAACGTTCCGGTTATTGCTATCCTCTGAAACTTTGGTTCTACCGGCATTTTCCTTCTTAATTACTCATGCAAATTGTTACATTTTCAAGAATTTTTTCAAAACCTTAACTATTTTTTTAACTTTCTAAAATGCCTTTACTTCATTTTAATCTCGATTTCTCGTGAGCATCATGTCGATTATTGTAATTATTTTTAGTTAAACTTATTTGAGATTTGCTTTACTTTTGTAGAAATTCACAAGTCTGTCACTATACTGTCCGTAATCTCAAATTAAACTTCATCTTGATGGCATTTAAAAGCGGATTTAAAAGAAAATTGAACAATTTATTTAGATTAAAAGATTTCACTTTAGTATTTTTGTTATAGGAAATGATGTTGATCACGGAAGTGAATAAGCGAATAAGAGCAAAATGTCAAGACTCTTATTATATCCGCCATCTTTTTCGATAGCAAAAATCAGCGTTGACATTATAGATACATGATTTATAAATATATATGAGCATGTAGAAAGTTTACCGCACACTGGCGTACTTATGAAGTATAGGCAACTTGTCATTGGATATATTAGATTTCCTTACAAAATTATTAAGTCTGTTATCATACACCTGCATCTGTTTGGGAGCCATAAATGTCGGGACGTGAATATAAATACTGACAAAAAAAAAATAATAAGATATTTAAAAATAAAAAGGAGATCATCTAAAAATAGAATGCATCATTTTAAATGATGTTGTTGAGCACGAACAGATTCGTTACAAATTCACAAAAATTCATGCTTATACAAGTCCTGTACGTCACATTTTCTTATCTCGCATTTTCATCAAGCTTATATATTTCATGTCCATTATAATTCTTCCTTTTTTATCCTCTCTCTGCAATCAATTATCCCATCGAGAACGCACATGCGCACATTCTATTTTTTTTCTTTGTTATTCCGCAAAGTTTTCAAGAAATAATTCATAATACATATCATTATCCAACACAAAACAGATTGTGAAAATCTATAATCAAGACTTTGATAAATACTTCTCATTCGTCTATTTGATGTTCCGAAACTCCAGCAAACAACATATCTAACCTAAATCATTCAATCGTGAATGATTAGATTTACTAGTCGGCGAATGTGTAAACCTCCAATAGATTCAAACTGAATTTGTTAGCTCTCTTTTGTAAATCACTTGGTCAAGGTTAAATAGCTATCAGATTCAGTCGATGACTACCTGATTCTAACTGGTTCTTTGACCATTCGTGTATTTAGAATCAACAACATATTTCATTTGAAATAGTCAAAGATGTTCACGATCAACTAGCATAGAACATAAACTCAATCTTATATAGATATAAACAAATATATATACATATTTGTGGACTTGTATTTACCAAGGTTAACCGGAACGTGCGTTCAATGTCCATCACGAACTCGGCATATATTACTGTCACCATGTTTACACTCTGTGAACATACGCCATGTGACAACACTTGTGTACAATACAAGTTTTACTCTCAACTAGAAACATAACAAAATTTATTCAACCGATCGTGGAAAGTTTACATAAAATGGTTGGTGCTTTATAAACGAGTGTTATTTGATGAAATCCAACTGATTAACTGTAACTATTACAGAGCATCTATCGAAGCGAAAGTTGAGCAGTGTTGACATATAAACCACTGATTATTTAAGATACCTGCTTAAATTATTCATTCTTATATAACTGCTTCAGAAACTTTTGACTATACGTAAAGATCAGTAAAAGTATATAGAAACAAAACATAAAATATTTGATTGCTATTGCACATGTACAGATGATTACATAATTATAATCGGAGATATATCTCAAGAGAATTCAAATATAATTGCGATATTTAATTCGTTTCAACAAATGCCTATACTAAATAACAAACCATTAATCAAATTTTAATTATCGTTTCAACAAAATTGACAAAAGAAAATCGTTATAAAGCACGATAGTCCCTTAGTTTCACTGACATGCCTATTGCGCAACCATCTTTGTTCGCTTTATATACACTCAAGCTCTTGTGTGTACGCTCAAACGACAAAGGCTCGCGGTATTTTCATTCCCCACTATTTCACCCAATGGTACTTAGTCGCACACAGTGGAGGTGGTATCCTAGGAAATAATGGCCACCCTCCACGAACATTTATTAAGGGAGAACGAGAATTAACGCGCCCTTCTTGGTCGTATCATTACATTTCCATCTCACCCTCTCAATATAGTTCCTTGTCATTGTTCTTAGATATCTATTATATATACTATTCCACGTAAAGCCGAGGTGTCGCACTCCGCCGCATTGCGTTTTCCTATGTACTTCGTTTCATACATACATACGTAGACAATATAGGGCACACACAATGAGAATGTAAAGGCGGAGAATAGTGCGAAATTTACGGATTTTTCTCATCACTGTATGGCTATAAGACCGATCCGAAACACGAGACCAGAATATCGTAAAGACCGTAGTTTCAGAACCTCTCACCAAATGATATTGATCCACCGCGGACTTGTTCTGTGTACTATCTAACTTCTGTCGAGAAAATGAATGTCACCATTTAAGTGACTTAATCCCGTGATTTCTCCGGATAAATATGTTTGCTGGTGATCTCTGGCAACTTTATCTTTTATAGCGAAAACGTGACGTAAAGTCTAAAAGCAAATACTGTATAATATATATGTAGATGGTTAAATATAGGGGTTCACTCTAAAGGGAAAAAGTAATTATGGTCAGTGACTGTTATTTTTTTTTCCTGTAGTCGTTTAATTACTTTTTTTTTCTGGGAATGTTATTGACTTTTAGATTTCATGACGCACTCTAGAGACTACAATTTTGAAGTAGGAAATATATATTTCACACATGTGTGTTTACATTGGTATTTTTTTATTTCAGAAAATAATATGAAAATATTAACAAAATTCGGAATAAAATTGTATACAACATGGGGTTTCACTGAACGAAGATTAGTTATCTAATCGTTTTCAAGCCATTTTTGACGATGATATATGAGGGTAAGTTTTAGAAGGGTGATCGCTGCACTGGTGTCTTTCCATCCCCTTTTTATAGGCTAGAAAACCTTACCCTATTCGTTGGTTTTGGTCGACATCTGGGAACTCACCCTGACTGTATACACACAATTTCAACTCGATGAACTTACTCGCGTGTATGAAATAGCTCAGATTATATGCCAGATAAATAACGTGATGTCATAAATATCATTGCCACGTGAATCAATATATGATCGGAACATATACGATTCTTCCTGAGTCTTCACATGCCTGAAGGGCTATTGAATAGGGGAGGTAATAGACTAATAAAGCTGAACGATGTGAAACTACAATTTTCAAAAACTTCATTTGGATTTTATTTGTTTCATATACATAAAAAAAAACCGTTCATTTATGTGCACGTCTTATTAGCAATATTTTTTTTTACTGGATATAAAATGTATCAATTTTATGCGATAGATGTATCCTTTTTATTTATACTTTTTATTTTGTTTATCTTATTTATTTTTAATTATTTTCATTTATTTTTTTTGAAAACTGTAGTCATAGAAATTTTTCAGAAGAAAAACCAAGGTCAAGATAATATATTGCACTATTCAACATTCCAAAACTCTAAGCGAATGTAGAGACGTCGTAAAAGTTTAAATTATAACCCATTGAATCTTGATATTATGGTAACTCTGATTTTAATGAACCGCTTCAGCAAGTTCTTTCAAAAGTTCACTGATTCAATGAAGTTTCCATTACATTCTTGAATTAATTTTAAATGAAAGCATTTTTAATTCTAGAAATGGCTGCAAAAATTTGAATACTGGTAAATAATTTTATATACGAAACACTTACACATATATACATGTGCAAATATAAAGTAGGTTGTAAATGTGCTTTGAAACATCATGAAAATAAACACAGTAATCGAATACAAGAATATAAGAATAAAATGAAATCGCATGTATTTATTATAATGTCGCGTGTGTCAGATGTCTCTAAAGAAATTTGCTTTTATTGTATTTAAATTTTTTCTCTCACCACTCCTCAAAATCTGATACAACTATATTGGCTATGTAAAACAACAACTGTATGTACGACAGGTGCTCCACTGAAAATTGGATGAAACATAAAAAGAAAAATTGGACATGCGTGACAAAGATAAAGTGGGCGAATGTATCTGTGGTTGTACTTTGGAAACAAGCTTTTCAACTTGTCGCGTACTTCTGTTTTAGTTACTATCAGTATAAACAACGTATACAAACACAAAAGTTTTCATCTTGACTGACATTTATCCACATTCATCTGTAGTGCATTCGTTCTGAGCCGATGATGCTCTTATATTGGAATCGGTATAAAAATCGGATTCAATCATTCTTAGTTTCGAACACCATATTTCTTGTTCTCTATTGTAGTAATTTTAAAATTCTGGTTATTTCAATAAGATAACTCTACAACAAAAGAAAATTGGATGGAGATACTAAACCAATACAGTTCAATATTCAACTGATATTTTAGAAAATGATTTTATAAAATAAGTATAATATTGGCTTCGTATTCATTTTACTTTTCATTTCAATCGCAATAAAAAAGTCGCAATTTCCACTTGACAGAAAAGAGTTGCCGGATATTACGAGGCGGAAGCACTCAGGAGAGTATGTCCGCTTTGTATGGAAACAAGTATGCATCATCGGCCAACATGAGTGTACTCGGAGTACCTCAAAAGAATGGTGGTGACGTTGATTCACACCCCTCTCCTCACATGCATCGTCGTCTTTCGTTGTGCATGAAGGAGACTCGAGAAACATACTATTTCACCACGAAAGAGCTTTCAAGCTAAAAGCAGCTTTAATCACACCACGCAATACAACCACACGATTTCATGACACACACCCATTTCGATCAAGGGATTGAAATCCATATCAAACAAGTTCTCCTTTTATTCTTAGATACTCTAAACTTTTATTCTCATCGTCTTTCAAACTCTGTCAATTAATCTTTTGATGACAATGTCTGGGCTTTTCTACATTTTTTTTTGCAGATCTGTTTCATCTATTGTTTCACCGAATGAATTACCATTTGGTATCCCATTTGCTGTATTTAAACCTTACGAGGCTATTTATAATGATTAATTATTTATTTACAGTGTTGTAATGTAGGATTATCGTGGGTTTTAGTAATGAAATCAAACAACGAGTTTATGAACACACTATCCAATACTAGATCTTGAGTGAAGCAGTGGAGTACTCAATGGTTGTTAATACATTCCATGTATTGAATGATAAAGTAACAAAGCGAGAATGAGCGCATTTTATTTATTCACTTCACTGACGAATTTGTGTACAAGTTAAGAGCTTGTTGCAATGCAATACCACTTGAGTTCGAATGTGAATTACGCTGGTCCATAATATTACTATAGTATTCATATAATTCCTTTTGAGAGCGTACATAAATATACAGAGTCGATCGGCATTCCGGACTTGCAGAAAGCAATTGTATCAATTGGTTTATTAGTTTCACTCCCTGTGATGAGAGGTTGCGATCGATGCTAAATACTCAAATCGTATATACTCAGTAATCCATGTCAATAAATCTGTTCTATCTGGATATACAATTCCTCTATAGTTATTCAAACGTTTTATTTTATTCCTATTTCATTTAAAAGTACTATGCGCTCATTGAACAATCACGGAGTTTTTGAGTTTTAAATTGAGTTGTAAATTATAAAAGTTGTTAATATGACATTTTGAATTATAAAGTGAAAATCATTCAAGAGTCGGTTTATATAAAAAAAAAAAAGATACTAGTTTGAAACAAATCCGTTGATTAATTATTAAATGTTAATTAAACTGACGAAACTTTAGAACAATTGTGGTATGTCGACAACCTCACGAATGAAAGAAATTTAGTTAAAAGTATAATTAAATTTATATAAGTTCTAAGAATTAATCTCAGTTTTCAACACATCCGGAATGTGGTGAAATTAATACGATAACAAATTTACATTGACAAAGGATAAAGAATAAAAATAAAATATTAAAATTTGTAATTTTATATGAAATTGTGAACTTGACAAATAGTTCCAGGTTGCATTTAGTTATTTGTAGTATTCTTCATTTCGTTGAATTAATAATCAACATTCATTCAAATTAGTATAATCAAAATTAAGATGCTTGTGAGTGCCAGAACCATATTTCATACAAGCTACTTTAATAATGTAATAAATGCTACGATGAAAATCTGTAATTTTTGATGAATAACTTAATTATCGTGATAAGTATATGAAAAACAAATTTTCCCACTATGTGTAATTAATACTATTGATATAATTGTTTTATTACTCTGTTGATTTCGGAAAGTTATCTATATAAGTAAAGATATTAGTATTATTGGTATATTTAATTTCGGAAACAATCGAGAAACACGATTGAAAGAATTTTCGTGCAAATGATAAAGTTTGTTTTTTTGTAGCACAAGTTCATATCAAATGTTTCCTAATTCTTGCTTAGTATCTTATTTACAAAAAGTCTTTGAATTTTTTCGTAAAAGAAATTTACTAAGAAGTTGTATAATTTCTTATATTACTTTATATTATTGATTGATGTAGTGCTACTTTAATTTTCCCGCAAATAACTTTTCTTAAGTTTATTAATCTCCAACAGCATAGCGTTACTATTTATTAAAAACAAAAATTACTTTTTTTGTGCAAACGAAAATAAAAAAAATTAATCAAGTAAATTTGCAATAGTTCTTTTTATCAAATCATATCAACTATAAGTGTGCTGGAAATAGTATATCTACTTCTATTAAATAAAAGTAGAATCAACTTGAAGAATTTTAAAGCCATTAGTTTTCTTCTAAAGCCGAATATTGAATTTAAACTTTACGTTGATATGTTCAATATTTTTAATTTTGCACAGTTTTATTAAACGTGATAATTACTAGATATTTCTAAGGCGTTATTAACATATTAAATATTGTATTCAGTTGCATCACAAATATTAATTTTAATATCATACATAATTTGCAAAATAATTTATCAATACTTAGAATTCTATGTAAAAATTTGCCTAAAATTTTAGATGATTCAATAGCACTAATCTCTTAAAACTGTTGTTTATTTTTCGTACCTCCCATTTGTACTATAAGTCTACTAAAATTCAAAATTTTCTATTGATCCGCGTACAAAAATCTCTTAATAAATAATTTTCACCCACAAATGTCTAAAAAGTTGGTTGATACATTTTAACACTTTCAAAATTTAATTATATTTAAATTGATTACGTTATTCAATTCTCCAAGGTAGTACAATACTTCCATTTTTTTTTACACTAAAGTGATAAAAAGTAAAAATTGAAATTTTAACTCCGGTACAGTTACTTCAATACGAAGCGTGATGATATTCTATATTCTCACTGTACCACTTGTCCAATTTCCCAACGACGCAGTGGTATCAAGTGATAAATTTCTTCTAGAATCGTTCTTGTCCAAAGAGAATTTGAACGTGCCTAGCACAATTAACAACTAAAACTTTCGCGAAGACCAAGTTACTTCTGCCCAACTGAACAGTTGTCATTTGAGCAATTCACGTTTCGATCGAATGAAACTCTTACAGTCATGTATCAGCAATATATCTTCATTTCAACTAAGAATAACACAACTGCATGAAGCGGTTCTCTACAACTATGGAATCATTTAAAGCTTTACGAAATATTGCCCGATTGATAACTAGAATTCACGAATGGTTCGGCCACTAATTGAATTGAAACTTGAAACTATTTGATAGAGTTTCAATAGGTGTCTAGCTTAATTATACTTCTCTAAAATGCCTCTTTCCTCTCAATCCTCTCTCTCTTCATTCTCCTCAATTAATTACTCATAAACATGAATGGCGCAACTTCCATAAGTTTGTTTGGACATTCAGAATGACATTTCGATGTTGGTCACACTATTTAAATACATAAATCAATTCTCAATATATATTCGATTTAGTTACTGGCATGAAATTGTAAAAATGTTCTTCTGTATAATATTTTCCTCTTGTTTAATTATAAATGTATTTTTTTATTTTATTAAATCCTTATATACATCAACAATCCTGTGAATGAATCATGCTAGTGTCCAAAGGAAAATCACATTTATACAATGACTTTTATGAGCTTCCGTTTGTCCTGCAATGTGAATAGAAGTCTGGCGCCACAATTTTTCCCCGGAAGTAAAACGACAATAGGATAACGATGTTGACGGCGCCTCGGTGAATTTATTTTACAACTACAGAGTGTCGCATTTCTTTAACCGCATACTTTGCTTTCAACATTCTGGATACAAAGTATAGATTTTTTTATATTGACTTTGATCTAGCTATTAACAAGAACCTGTAGATTTTTTTATTAATAATTTTTGATAATATCGAGTTTATTATTTTATTAATCATATTGTTTGCTTTTACAGTTAATAATTATATTGTAATCATTTTCATTCAGTGTATTTTATAATTGTGTAGAATCACAATAATGCATTTTCATTACAATCCTTAAGTCTCGAATTTCTGTTAGTTCAATATTCCATTTAAACATCGCAACAAGTTGCTGCATTTAAAGCTTACATCTACAATTCTACAATACATATTATTTCTGTATATATTTTCTATTTAGTATATAATACGATATTTATCATTACAGAATCATTTTGAATATAATTTGGAATAATTTCTCTGTACACGTCTGTCGGGATAACAGAATTATTACCATTAATATTATTTAATAAATTTCATCATTTATATAAAATCGAATTGTAATAGTCATGTTTTTTGTTTGTAAATCTGGTATTTATTCTTGCAGCCGATGGCGCTCTTCACCACATGAAAATTTATATGAAAATTAATTACATATGCAACAATAGTTTTCAATACAACTTTGATGTCAACTTTTTAAATAGATCTATTTTTTTTTTATAAAATTGAATTATTCTATTATCGCTTCATATGAGAGTAATACAATATATTACGAAATGTATCGATAATATTATTTATTAACATCGGTTATAATCCCTAGAGCCAGTACTCATTGTTATTTCATTGCTGCGGGCAGTATGATAACAATTGTGTTTCTCATTCAGTGCTTTTACCTCTTGTTTTCATTGGGAATTTCAGTGATAAAAAATTATTCATATATGTATTTTCATAACACTCGACGTTTATAGCCAAATAAAGAAACATTAATTTATTATTAATATAAATTATTTATCGCATCTTATTTATTTACTGATATGCACTGCTGAAATTCGAGGATATTTTTTTTTTCTTCTCCAATGAAGGATTTATTTTCGGTGCGGATGTTCGTTTAGGGAGTTTCGGAAGAGTTATTCCAATCCCAATAGTATCAAGAATTTCCTTTGATCCAAAACGTGCGACAATTGGTTCGCAGTCATCAATATGTGATTTAGACTTTTTGTTTGAAATTTCAGTCGCTATGATCTTTTCATTTGATTGCAAAGTTTCCACTGATAACTCTAACTCTTCAGATGAGATAGGATCGATCGATGAAGCTTCAGGAATTACTTCCAATATATCTTTAATCTCTTTCTGTTCATTAGGAAGAATTGAAATGTTACTCATTAACTGTTGAGAATTAACAAAACGCCGAGTGTTTGTTACTTTCTTCTCCACATCTTGCATTTCCTTTTCCATTGTGCTTAAAGTTTTTGTTAATAGTGAAGGTGGAGCATAATTCTCTGTTAAAATATTTTTTTTTTCTGCGTTTGTATACTCTGGTACATGTTCTAATTGAGGCTGCAATATATTTTTTGATGTTCCAGCAATCATCTCCTCGATCAAGATAGTCATCTTTTTCTCTGAAATATTATTAGGAGTACTGTCGATTTCTTTTTCTTCTCCGGAATAAACTGAAGATCCTTAAAAATAAAAAAAAAACAAAATTCATTAGAATAAATGAAACTATTATACAGTGTTAATGGAAATAGATTTAAGGTGCATAATGAGAATATTATGGAAATCATTTAATATAATCTTTATATCGTGTTAGTAATGGTGGAGTGTATAGAATTATATAGTTCTCAAAACACTTGGTACAAAGTTTGTCTGTGTGAAGCTGTACAATGTATAGATAGATAGCTTCATTGTTTGACCTACAAATCTTGGAGTCAGTGCAAAACCACCAGGTAATTTAAGCTTTTAGTTAAATACTAGACGATCACTTTGGAATAATTACGTGATAAAGAGTTTGTATATTTAAATATCCCTCGGGATAAAAAAAAATTACCATAATTTTAAGTTGGATTTCTTTGATATATTTAAATTTTTAGGTGGAGAATAATGATGTATACCTATTTGATCACGACAGCAAATTTCAGGTACACAAATTCCATCATCGCAGAAATTGAATTTGCCAATTCGTTCCTCTCTTGATCCGCGTAATTTATTTTTCACTTTTTCTTTATGTTTTTTCTCTTTTTTCTCGTGCGTTTCAAGCATTTTATCGTTATTTTTATCTATTTGTTCATGAGTTACTTCACTTCTGACGACTTCATCCACTACTATATCTGTCATTTCTGCTGTTTCAATTCTATTAGCAGTTTTTTCATCATCGTTTATTACAGGTGCTGTTGCAACTTGTTTTTGGTTTACGATAACAATTTCGTTAGTCTTCGAAGGTCTCGCACTCTTATCTTTCCTGATGAATCTTTTAGTAGTACGTTGCTTTCTACTATCTTTTTTCTTACTAGTATCTTTATCCACTTTTAAATCCTCGTGCTTTCCACGCTTTGCTGAAGCTTCTCGGATGGGCAATATCGACGCAGTTTCCTTTAATATTTCGTTGTTCACAGCCGTCGCGTTCGCGTATTTTTCCATTTCCTGAAATGAAACGAAGGGATAATAGAAGCAAAAAAGTGTGATGAAAAGAAAGAAAAAAAGAGCATCGGGAATTCTAACTGCCATGCTCGTTGCCACCCATTAATCTCTTTTCCCTTTATTTAACGCCAGCGCTCACTCCATAAATATTGTTTGCGGAATAATACCACATTTTTTTGCAACCTCAAGCTTTTTCAATCGACAAAATAAATGTGACTAATAATTTACTCAAACCTTTTCATTCTTTATAATCATACCTTTTCTATGGTCTCAAAATATTGACGTTCTACATCAGCCAACTCAGAGTCTCCTATCAACGCCCAAATATCTTTCGATTTTTTTGATTTCAATTTTTTTCTCTCTCGTTCGGGTTTCTTCTTCTCTTCAGTTTTTTTATCTTTATCTGACTTGTGCGAAGAACCTTTACTTTTAATCTTTACTGCAACGATGTTTCAATTCGAATTGATATTCCAACTTTGAAATGAAATTAGTATACGAATTTTGAAATAGATACCTTTGGACGATGGCGTTGATGGTTCAGGCTCTTGATCGGCGATCCTTTGAGCAAGACGGGTTTCTTTCAGACGATTATCAACTGCCTTCTCATAGCGATTGCATCGATCGAATAACTGACACGATATCAGAAAAGGAAAATTCATATTTAAATATAATTATCATATATTAATTCAAAGAGGAATGAAAAGAAAATTCACCGCTGTCATGAGAGTTCTGTCATTCAAAGAATTAGTTGTAAGCGCTTCTGAAGATTCAACCAGGTATATTTTCCCTCTATCACTACCAACTGCCACTAATTTTCCATCCATGTGAGGCGCAATAGCTTTTAGATTGTCCTCGCAAAGACGTGTTGTCGTTACTGGCATTTTAAGACCCAATAAAATATCAAATATCTCCATCACTCCCTCGTTATTAATCACATAAAATACTGAATAGCGTGACGTGCTCCAGCAGGCACCCGTTAATATGGACTTGTGTTGTCTGTACAGGTGCACAACTTGACAATAATTATCGTGTATAATTTTCATTTCAAGTTTGTATTAATTTGTAGAATTTACGATTTAAAAAAAATATATTATGAAATAAATATCTACTAACCTAGTGAAAATAAGACTGCCCTCTTTCGCATCTTCAGCCCAAATTTTCGTTGACCAATCACCAACAGTGAGATAATTCTTGGCACTAAATGGATTACGATCGATGGTAATTACTGGACCGTAATGACACTCAAATTTAATAGCGATTTTTTCAGCTGCATTTTTTCCTTTTCGAGTCGCATTAATAATCAGTCCATTTTCAAGTCCAGCTAGAAATTTCGTGCCCATTGTCGACTCGTATTGCAATGCTGATACACCTGTAGCTCTCACTATATCACCTTGCGCAGGATTCTCTAAATCTATTATTAATGATTCTACGGGTTTTTTAAGCATTCTAATATCCCACCAATAAATAGTCCCCTCTGTCGATGCGGAGAAAAATTCCGAATTGGTTTTCGAATTGATCCAGAGTGCACAGTTGGCCGGGTACCTTTTAGATATACGAAATATTATAAATATTAATGCAATTTATGTTTCAATACATTTGGAGATTGCCAACTTTTTATATTGAGACCCATATAGAGCATCATAATTTGATATAAATTTCTCAAATCTCTTTTATTTATTTACGACTTGCTTTTTTAAAATTTACGAGAATTCAATCTTATGATTTTTACTTTATAATATAACAATGTCTATGTATGCTAATGTGAATTCAGAAATTTCGTACTTGTGACTGAATTGTGGATGAGAGATCATAATGGGCGTATTACCACTACGAATGTCCCAGTTGCAAACTTGTCCGGACATGAGACCACTGATCAGCATCGAAGGATCGCGTGGATGGAATTCAATGGTCACTAAGGGACGAGGTGGTTTTAGTGCCATCAATGCCTTATTTGGATTTTCTAACACAATTGAAAATGTGATATATCTCTTAAAGTTTAGTTCCACATTACAATTCACACAATAAACACGGCGAACTTTATTCTAAAGTGAAGATATGGAAAAACTTTCACCGATTTCCCAGATGTAGGATAACGGACTGAGGTTATTCGAGACCTTTGAAAATTCCACGGAACAATATGCTGCTGCTAATCGTTTTCCATTATCTGACGACCATGAAAGATGCGTTATGGCTCGAGTGACATCTTGCAAATCCTTGTAAACATTTACAGTTCTACGAAATAACAATCAATTAAATAAATTAATTACTCTAATTTTTTGAAATATTTATTTTACCTTACACTTGGTGATACCATTTTTGATTGAGCTACATCATCAAAGTAATGCTCATAAATATTGACAGCATTATTCTGCAGTATGTATCGTTCCATTGGCTGTGTGAAATTGTTATTGATGCATTGATTCTCATTTCATTTCAAATATTTATTAAATTATTTGATCAATGGTATAGCAGTTACTTCCATGAGATGGCGCATTTTCGGTGCCCAATTGTCTTCTTTTTCAATCCGTCGTCGATATCTTGCTACTGCTTCCTCGTCACGTGCATTAATCTCTTTAGGCCAACCACCTTCTGCATGATACATTCCATTCTCTTTTGTAATTGTACTTTCTGTTTGCACCTATTGATACATATATTATTCATGTCTTACTGCCAATTTTCCAATAAATTTTTTTAATTATATTTACGTAAAGTGTCTTCGATGATGTTGCATAAGCTGATTTCTGATATATATTTCCGTACTTGCCTCATGTACAGCAAATTGTTTTGACATTTGTACACCACCATGAACAGGATTCATGTAAATATAGTCTTCCATTAATTGAGAATTCGGATAAATATTTTCCTCTACAGTTGGATCTGAATCATCAAAGACACATTGTTTGCCAAATTGCGAACGGGTCTTTACGTAGACGTATTTAATCTCCATTGTAATGAATCGATTTTTTTAATCAATAATGTAATTTAATTTTCAATTTATTGGCGGAAATTAATTTTTAATTTCTCTAAATAATTGATGATATATTTATGAAATTATAACTTGAAATTGGTTTATTTTGAATATGTTTGTATTTTGTTTTATGTTGTTATAACAATAACGGTTGCGTTTTTAATATTCAATAATTATGGATATTAATAAATAGTTTTGGAATTGATATGAGAATAAATGAATATTGACATAAATTATATGTAGTATACAATATTGTATATCCTCTCATGTAATCAAACGTTTTATTTAAACAATGTTTACATGAGCTAAATAATATAGCGTGCTTTTTTATTTGGGTAAAAAAGTTTGCATGAAATTTCAAAACAATTGAATGATATTCACATTTATATATGAATATACAGTTTCATCGCTGTCGTCCAAATTATTTGTGCTTCAATTGCTGCACTGCCATTGAAATAAAATGAAACAATGAACACGTTTTTGAAGCGCTTTGCCATTTGCGAAATTCAATAAAACGATGTTGACACATGAGAAAAAAAAAGTGAATAAAAAAATATTTTTTTCTACATTTATACAACTAAAATATATTTATTATTATCGAGTATTGGTACACCACTTAGATTTGTCACGTATATAAATATCTAAAAATCCGCAAAGTAGAAAAAAAACTTATGTTCATGTAGTAAGTCATACATTGCAAAAACGTCACGGACACTTGGAGCATTCATCGGACGATTACAGTATCTTTCACGCGCTACTGCTCTGCTATTTCTTCTATCTAGAGTCGATTAAATGCGAAAAATGGCAACCCATTCACCGACAAAAGATGTCTGATGTGTCATGAAATTACCGACATTTATAGGAACGTGAAAAAAAAGTTGTCATGTCTCATTTTAGTTATCAGTTGACCTAATAGCATCCAAGATAAATGCTATTCGGTAGAGTGCTTCAATCACACTTGTTAATCAATGCGTACTTGATAGAAAATTATCCGCACATGAGATTATACTTTAATTGAAATACAATAATCTTATGTCATATATAATTTTAATTTAATTGACTCATCAATCTCCTCGAAACTGCCACAGGCAAATCCAGTACTCATACCTCTTAAAGCTTAATTTAACATGAGTTTGGCGCATCTGACATGCAAACACACCTGCTGTAATTCACAGCACTGGCATCAATCAATTTAATAAAGCCGTATAGCAAAGGGAAGTAGAAAAAAATAATGTTGCCAGTAGATCAATTTTTCGAAGAGGAGATGAATGAGGGTGTTTCGAAACATGACCCCATATTGCAGAATCCGAGAACTTTTTTTGTATATACTAAAAGAAGAAAAAAAGCTTTTTTTTTCGTTAAAGTTTCAATGAAAATTAATTTTCAATAGGAATATTTAGTAATTCAACCTAATAACTTATTTTTATTTTAATGATTTCAGATTGTGGAGAATTGGTATCACTTTGAGCATCCATTATTGAAAAAAAGATCAATAGAACCGCATTTAGAGATCCACCATCGGTTATTGAATGACACAAGGATACGTAGAGCTGAACAACAGCGAATAAAATCAAGAAAAAAACGGGACTTAATTAGCAAACGCGGTCCTTTCAATGTAAAAACTCTGCTGAATGACGATAAATGGATGCAAATGTGGTATTTGGTAAGTAAGCAGTTGTAATATTTATAAAAAATATTATTATCAACGTCAACTTTATTTTATCACACTCAATTTATTCAGATTAATTTTGCACTAATTCAATATTAATCATATTACATCTTTAATATTTTAATATTTTAATGCATCTATGATTTAGAATCGTGGTCATGGTCTTGACATGAATGTGCAAGGTGCTTGGGCCGACGGAATTACTGGTCGTGGTGTAGTCGTCTCCATTTTAGATGACGGTTTGGAAAAGGATCATCCTGATCTTGTGAAAAATTATGTGAGTAGGATATTACATATTTCATCCAATAAATTCCAAAATTAATCGTCAATAACTACAAAGATAATTCTTTTATTATGAAATTAAAATTAAATAACTTTGAGAAATACTTATCAATAGTTTGAATTGTTCTGTTTCTTACCCAGGATCCTCAAGCAAGTTACGACGTAAATAGTCACGATGATGATCCGATGCCACGTTATGACATTGCTGATAGCAATCGTCATGGCACCAGATGCGCGGGCGAAGTGGCTGCCACCGCAAACAATTCCATTTGTGCTGTTGGAGTGGCTTATGGCGCTGGAGTTGGTGGTCAGTTGTATTTCTATTTGTTCAATTGTGATCAGTCATATGAAATTTCGGAAACTTAAATTGAAATATCAGTGATATTGAGACTAAAGTTTGTTATTGATCGCAAATACTTTATATATTTATATTAACAGGTGTGAGAATGCTCGATGGCGATGTTACTGACGCGGTTGAAGCAAGATCTTTAAGTCTCAATTCACAACATATCGACATATATAGTGCGTCTTGGGGTCCGGATGATGATGGGAAAACAGTCGATGGACCTGGTGAACTTGCAACAAGAGCATTCATAGAAGGTATCACTAAGGTAATGTCGATTAAAAATTTTTCAAACAATCGCTTTAATTAATTTTTGAAACTAGAATGTAGTATTTCTTACGTTAACGATTTATCGAAATAATTTCCGTGACTAGAATGAATTCAGTATCTCCACGAGATGAAGTAGTGTAGATACAGCTGCATGTACCACCATATTTCTTACGTAACAATAACGTCAATGTAGTCTATTGTTCAGTATTGAATATTTATCACATCGTGATTTAATCATTTATCTTTTGTCATTTTTTTTTCTTTATTTCATTGGAATGAAATTATTACCTGTGAAAATAGAAATGATTGTTAAATGATGGTATTAATAATTTTAATATTATATCATAATTTAGTAAAACGAATTAGTTGAAAATTTTTCAACAAGTTTATAAGATATTGGTATTTATTTTTATAGAAATTTGAGCTTTCTCCGACGTATTGATAAGAGTCAATTATAATTAATACAGAATGAAAAAATTTATAATTCATCTTGGTATATAACTAAAAAATTGTGAGGTATTTTATGATAATAATGTAGTGTGACGAGATAGATATGTCAAAACAAAATTTCATCGGTGGTTGTTCTGTCACTGAAAAGTTTATAATTGACGTATTCAGGTAACTTCTCTCGTTGTGGACGTGTGAACCATAGTGATTCCATTTCAGTGCTCATTACCATTTTCAACTTATTTCATTCTAACTTTGCAATTAACTGGACCCCGTGAATCATATGCAAATATTTAATGGTGTCGCGCGCTTGCGCATATTCTAAGTGAACCTGCTCAAATAAATGAAAATCTTTCGTAAAACTAGTTCTATTTGGATTCTGCGGTATAATAAATGAGATTGACGGTGGTGATGAAAATGAAAATGCTCCCTCAAGCAAATATAATACTAGAGAAATTATAATAATAACTATCACTTCAATAATTTTCAAATTTTAAATTCAATTTATAAAATTTAAAAACATCACTTAAACTAAAGTAAGATTATTTTTTATTTTATCATTGGAATTAGGGTCGCAATAAAAAGGGCTCAATATTTGTTTGGGCATCTGGTAATGGTGGTCGTGACTATGACAATTGTAATTGCGATGGATACACGAATAGCATTTGGACACTGTCAATAAGTAGCGCAACTGAACATGGTTTAGTACCGTGGTACAGTGAGGCATGCTCGTCTACACTCGCAACTACATACAGTTCTGGTGGCACGGGTGAAAAACAAGTTGTCACAACGGATTTACATCATAGATGCACGAGCACTCACACGGGAACATCAGCATCAGCTCCTTTAGCTGCGGGGATTTGTGCATTAGCGCTCGAGGCCAATAAGGATCTTACATGGCGTGATATGCAACACATTGTTGTCAGAACTGCTAATCCACTCAATTTAGTAGCAAATGATTGGGTTACCAATGGTGTTGGTAGAAAGGGTAAGTTGTAATGACAAATCATTTATAAAAGGAAACAAAAAAATAACAAAAAAACTTTCATTAAAATTATTACGGAAATAAAATTAATGTTGAAATACTTTTGTTGCAGTTAGCCACAGTTTTGGGTATGGCTTAATGGATGCAACCGCAATGGTTTTACTTGCCAGGAAGTGGCGCACAGTGCCGGAACAGCATAAATGCGAAGTGTCAGCTCCACACATGAACAGGTTTGTTTGCATAGTCGTAAATGATTTTAACCGTTGACCATTTAATTATTGTGAATTGATTGCATTTCATATTTTATATTTATGCTCGTTGCATCTCAAAGCACTTTGAATTTAATGTTATAAAATATACGTAGAATTTAATTGCTCTGATATTGAATAAAAGGTTTTTTTAATATTTATTTTTTTTGTTTTTTTTTTCAGGCCAATTCCTGCTCGAAGCCAATTAGCCCTTGAATTGAAAGTAAAAGAATGTAGTGGTGTCAATTTTCTAGAACACGTTCAGGTACTTGATTAATATTTTTTTAATTGCATTTATTATATTGTCACGTTAATGTATACAAATTTATTTGTATTATTTCAATTTATTGCAGGCTAAAATATCGTTGATGGCAACGAGACGAGGTGATCTTAAAATTACATTAACTTCACCTCAAAATACGACAAGTATATTGTTAGCAAAACGGCCTCATGATATCTCAAAAACGGGTTTTAATCAGTGGCCATTCATGTCAGTTCATATGTGGGGTGAGCGTCCACATGGCACGTGGAAATTAGAAATTCACAATGAGGGTCGATATCTCGGTGAGTTATCAAATTTATTTTTTCATTCTGTTCATTTCAATTGATTAAAACATAATTGCTGCTATCTAGTAGTATTAATAATTATGATATAATATATCACAAAGTGATGCGTAATGAAATTTTATTATGAAATTATCATGTGTAATAATTATTAATCAATTATAACATTATTCTGATGCATACTAAAGTTATAGGGCAGAGAATATTAAAGTTGAAATTTCATAGTAGCATAATATTATTGATCATTAACTTGCTGGAGAACCGGGTAATGTAATAATGTCATTAGACATTTATGAGACCGAAAATTATTTGGAAACTGCAAAGCGAAGACATTAAACGTACAAGCTATAGCAATAAAATTTCTCTATTTTCATATGTAAGTTAACGTATGAAATTCACGATAAATTTTATATAAATCCCTCATCAAAACTTTAGCAAACAGTGATAAATTATAACGAATCCACCGTAATAAATTGTAGATACATCAACAATGTTAAATAAATATCAATTAAGGATTGTTCAACGTAAATACTTTAAATTATACTCATAACATTAATAGCAATGATAGACGAATAATTTTAATCATTGGGTTTAGATTATTATTTAAGTTAATTGCTGAAGTAATAACGAAAGTTTTCGGCCAATTTACAATCCTTCAGGTCGAGCAACGCTTCATGAATGGGCGTTGATATTTCACGGCACCGCAACATTACCTGATCGAACTGAGTATGCACTTTATAGTCCAGCTAGTGCCAATTCACCAAGAAAGTCATTTACAAAATCATCAAATTATTCGAAAAATGGTTTAACAACATTTGGTGTCAAGGCAAAACAACAAAATAAATTTGTAAAACAAAATAATAATGGTGGTATGAGCCAACCATATGTCACAAATATACAAAATCAAACGCCGAAAAAAAGTAAAGTGCGTGGGCAACACAAGAATGGAAAATCTACGAATAGATTAACATCACGACCAACTGTACAAACATTACGTGGATTGACGTCTAGTCGTGTATCAAGTGTCACGTCAAAACCTCGTAGTCGCAGTACACCAAAGCCAATAATAGAAACGACAATAAAGCCAACAAATCGACCTCAAAAGCAACGAATCGCTGAATCACCACCAACATCATCATCACTTCAAAGAGGTCTTATACTTATGGAGCCACCGATAAAAACAGCAACGAATAAAGTTCCTGTAGTATTTCAACAGTACCCGAAAATTCAACAACTTTATCCACTGTATCCTATTTATGCTGGAGCAAGAGGAGTTGATCAGCATGCAACACGCGTCAAGGGTCTTGATCTCCTTCAAGACGAGCAATTCGATTCAAGACATCTTCATCTCACTGACAAGGGTACTACGCGAATGCAGTTGTTTTTATTGTATATATGTTTCGTATTGCATTTATATACTCAAGATAATTTTATACACGTAGTATTTTGTTTATTTATATATTGATATCGCCTTGTGTTTTTTTTTTACTTTACTCTAGATACTAAATATATTTTTAACTTTATTTTGATTAATGTTCATAGAGCACACAGTTTAAGTCTTGCGTATTAAAAAGACATTGATAAATGTGATATTTTTTGACATACGTTTGAATTTTTTACCACAAAAAACTTATTTCATATATTGCTTCATTTTATTAATTTATTTATTAAAAAAAATGCTTTGGATCAAATTATCAATACAATTTTAAATATTTTGTTACTTTGTTGAACAAGTTTTATCAGAAATCGCTAATTGTTAAATAATAATCTCTTTATCTGCACATGTATGGACTGAAAAAAAATATCAAGCATTGAAACAATTGTTGGAGTATTTTTTCAATTTAGTTATACTGTACATTGTTGTGTGTTTATTGTATATAGCACATAATGTTTATATTTCTTGTTTATATTTCAGCTCTATTAAATTAGCATGGAGTTTATTTTCGTTTCACGTTTTACCACAATGCTCCGTATTCGCGTTTGTACGTCCGGCTACCACTATACAACGTACAAAATTTTTCCGTCGGCGCCGTGACGCTTTATTAAATTTCACCACGTCGGCGCCAATGTATATCTAGTCCCAGTAGATCTCGTATTCTCGTAAAATCTTTTTTATTTTCCATTTGCTAAAATGCTTTTATCACCTGTATTCAATCTTTACACTGTTGCAATTATACAGTGTTTATGTAAATATAATTCGTATTAATATGCGAAAAAATACGATAAAATAAGCAAAAATATTCTCAATTCTTTAATCAATATTGAAAACCTGTCTACCCGTCAGAATTTGTATAATTTTTTCGTTTGACCTGACACAATATTAAATTCCGCTATGCGATGTCAAATGCACGCTCATTTCTATATGAGTAAAATCCTGTAGTTTTCTCTGCATATGACGGGCCAATTATTAAATATAAATTTTTATAATGAATGAATAATACGCGTGCCATTTAATTATACTATTGAAATATAAATAAAGCTATTGGTAGCACAATAAAATATCACTGGTTACACACCACTGTCTATTCACACTTGAGTAGTTGTAAAATATTATGCCATTGAACTTTTTTTTTAGCATGAATAATGACATAAATTTTCATGTTTATTTTTGTTTTATAAATCAAAAGTTTAATATTTATTTTCACATGTTCTAGCATGATATAATATACAATAAAAAATAATAATATCTACTATAAAATCAATTTTCTTTTTTGTATTTCAGATACATTAGAAGAATGGAAATTAGTATTTTACGGTACAGAAACACCAGTTGAGGCTGACGATTTATTGGACAGTGACAAACCAAGCCCACCAGTAGTTATTGTCAATGAATCAGAAAAGACAAAAAGTGAATCGGACGGCGGTCAAAATGCAGTGGACACTGGAGGTGATCCATGGACTGGAAGACAACAATTGGATCAAATATCACATCCAGAGGTGCAAAAACCAACAACAGAGAATCAAACGAGTGATGCATGTCAGAGAAACAACTTGCACGGGTGCCTAGGTGGGTGCCTCCTCATTCTACTTCTTCTACAGACATTGATTAAAGAACCTAGCTGAAGTAATTGCGCGTTAAACTGGATAAAAAGCGTCGGTAATTGTCGCGATAATTTAATTAAACGACGATTGTTGCGCACCGAGTTCACGCGAGATGCTTATATACACATAAGACTCATCCTCTTGGCTGTGATACTCGGCTTCCAGTGTTTATAATAACGCGAACTGCATTCCGAATTTATATATATATATATATATAGGTAAATACGGTCGCGTATGATAATATAATAATATAACAGATGCACTATCAGTGTTTTTCGTGCGTGAGAGTAAATGAAAAAATTAAATGTGTACGTATTTATAGGTGATATATTATTATGTGAATTCAATCATGTGTGCTTCTTTATTATTAATATGGATAATACCTAGATGATATTTTGTTCATGTGAATGAAGATAAGCGGATTTTAGATGGTTGATGATAGCTTATATAATTTTCATCAATTCTAATAATGCTTTTATTTTGTTGACCATAATAGAATATTGAATTGAAGTCACTTGGAAAAATGAACAAGAAATCGAACAAAGATAAATTACTATGAACAAAATGAAAACGTAAATAATAAACTCACACAAGCTTAAATTTTTCATCACCAATCATTTCATAATATTTTTTATCTATTGAATCGTTTTTCATTTTTACGATTCTACGATATATCTTTTTAGTTTATTTTTTGTTTTTTGTACATTGTTTTATTATTTTCATCGCACAACAGTTCCTATTCGAGATATATATTTGTTGAATTTATGGTACTGTCAATGAATTGCCGATATTATCGTGGGTTAAAATTGAGTGAAGTGAGCTCGAACCAAAATGTGTTTTCAAAATCAAATGTAATATTAAAACAAAACGTATAAATAAATAATGAATAATATCAATAATGAAAATTTAAAAATTTTGCGTGAACAAAATAAATTAGAGCTTTTTCCAAGTGTTCAAAAAACATTCATACACAAAATAATTGCTCAAGCGCCATTGTTTAAATACGTAATTACACCAATTTAAAAAAAGAAATTAAAAAAAAGAACAAAAATGGTGTCGCCCGTTTATCCGTGATAATAATAAAAATTTTATACGTTACAACGGGATACTGTATCAAGTGTATAAATTTAATTCTTTTATTTTTCTCTTCATATTCCATAATTTACGATTATATAAAGTCATATCCACACTTGAGTCAATGTCACGTTGTACTGTAATAATTAATAATTATTTATGTTTATTGCCAATTTGAAGGACTTACTTTATGTAAAGTATATGTGCTACGCGATTCCATATCGTTACTTAGAAAAATAATCCCCCATGTAATATAATAATTATTAAAAAATAATATATAATAAAGAGGGGAAAAAAAGAAACTATCCGAGGCGCAAAAAATATTGTGCCATGAAGTGTTCATAATACGTCATTGTTTAAGTGCCAAGATTTAATGTGACCGTCATATTACGATATAAGTTCTCACTACAAAATAAATATGGTATCATATACACACATATATATATATATATAAATGTATTTCTAATGGATAAACAAAATATTATTGCTGTGCTTGAAATAATAAGTATAATCAATAACTTCTTCGTTACCGTATATAATTTCAATCATGTTGTGACAAAAAAAAAGTGCAATTAAATTATACTGAACAAAAGGTAAAAGAAAAATGGAAAACAAAAAAGAACAGAATAAAAATAGAGAAAAACCGGTTAATAAATAAAATTCGTAGCGTTGCCAAATAATTAAGTTGAGCGAACCTCATTATAGCATGTTGTATTAATTAAATGAATGAAAGAGAATATTAGAAAGTCGTCGTGGGTGCTTTATAATGTGAAATGAATAATAAATCAGTATTAAATGGTCCATATGACTCGATAATATTAGATATTTCAACACATTAATCGACGATACTATTCATCAACGAATAGTTTTCTGTAAATAAATATTTAATAAATAATTACATATGAAAAAATGACATAGTGAAAACGATCAATAATTGATATAGTGCCACTGTAAAAACTATAGATAAAAAATGACTATGCATCAAAAAAAATTACTCAATTGAAATTTAATTAATATAAACATAAATATTATTTTGTTTTTCATTTTATTTTTTCATTAATCAAATTTTAATATAATTGCCAATGGCTTTTGGAGTATAAAAAAAAATATTACATGTTTTTATTTCACTGATTATCTACCTCGCGCAATTTATAAATCAACCCGATCGATAATTATCAGATTAATTGAAATAGTACATCAACATATTTTGTTCGTGATAAATTTCTGAAAAATATGATGAGCTATAAATCACTGGAAGTTATGGATAATTTAAATTTATTTTATACCATCATCATATTGTGTATCAATAACCAAACAAAAAAATTTCAATGAACATACAGAGCTCTGTTAATTGATCAACTTTCAGTGTATGTAAAAATTTTAGGCAGGGAAATATAATTGAGTCACGAGTTTTCTATCGGTACATGAAATTTTGAGTAATTGGCAAATTGAGTTTATTCTGCGTACAAAATTAAATTGTAGTTTATTTCTCCCTTTAGTAACGCAAAGTTACGGTCAATGACTCCTCTCAAATTGAGATAAATTTCATGATAAATACAATGATGGGCATTGTTTTTTTAACAAGCAATTAATAAATATTAAAATAAAAAAAAAAAA
>JAQQBR010001831.1:8962367-8977577 GCA_030347285.1 Microctonus hyperodae
TCTTTTTATTTTTTTCACATCCATTGTTTTTTATTTTTGTCTATGTATCCAAGTTTGCGTGTACTGCGTTCACAATAGTACATATAATCCATAACGTTTTATTTTTTATTTTCATATCGCTGCCCATACCAATACTATTGATTGACCCGCGTTCAATGTAATTTTATTTGTCACCCAGACTTTTATATTCATATTCTGTATACACATATAAAAACGCTTGTGTGATGTAAATAAACAGAGCAATTCCGCGCGCGCTTTTGCTGTCACCTTTAATTGTTCATTGTGCCATGTAAGCGCGCACTCACGTGTCCTCTAATTTCCTCTGAAATAAAAAGAATTCAATCAAACAGGGAAAAAATAAAAAAAAAAATAGAGCAAAGAAAACTAAAGAATAAAAATTGGGATAATTTTATACATAAAGTATATTACAACAACTAAGACAACAACAAGAACTGACTGACAATGAAGAGAATGAACAAAAAAAAAAATTGAAAATAATGCTTTAAAGTTTGCTATTGTCCCACCAAGTTGTCACAACTTCTCTTACGTTTTCCTTCAATAGTTATTTGAGCGTATATGCATTATATGTATACATACACACACACATATATCTAATGTCTGACCATTGCAGCTCATCATCACTATCACAACCGAGTTTGGTAAAGTTATACTCGGTGAGCGTCCAACGTTAGTTAACTTATGTTCATATATGTTATGTCGTTAGGCTGCGGTGTGCCACCGGGCATGCACGTGTTGCATACGATATCAAACGCATCCCAAGCGACTCGTCATTTGTACACTGCATTTATATATAGTAAAATAATATATCCACATTAATACACCTAAGCATAACTGTAGATACTATAAACAAATAAAAATTAAACGTTAAATAAAATAGAAATTGGAAACAATGGAAAGATGAAAGATCGGCCCTAATAATAATTGTTTTTTTTTTCATCATCATCATACAATACATACTACGTAAATATAATACGAGAAAACAAAATCGTTTTATAATAATTGTGTTATTATTATTATAGTTACTAATGAAATAGAAAAAAAAATCACAATCCATTGTGATATATTTCATAATATAATTAATTAAATTTTATTTTAACTACAAATTCCAACGGTTATTTTGCTTCGAGTAAATATACAAAAAAAAATGAAATTTAATTTTATTCAACTATATTCAATTAAATTACTTATTACTTGTTAATAAGCTTCATTGAATCAAAATGAAATTGTTTTCTCAGTCGACGTGTTTATCATACAGATAATTTCCACGTGGATAAGTCAGTTCAAATATTACTATTATTGCTGATTACTGACTCTATGTCAGTATCTATATGGTTGTAGCCATTTGTATCACGAGTCATAGAGCGATGTAGAATATAAATACATATTCTACATGGTGCATACGTATGTATACACATACACAAATACATATTTGTTCTCATTTACCATCTCTTACTCTTTTGCTTTGATCTATTAAATTTAACGGTGGAATAATCAATCAAGTTTGTGCTTTTGACTTGCTACTGAACTGACCTATTCAATCTTACTCATGAAATCTCATGTTTAATATTATCACTGATATATTCAACAGTATAAATATACATATACAACATGTAAGAACTTTAAGGGGAAAATTAAAATAAATAGTAATAAAAAATAAAATAATAATATATATACATAAATATGTAGATATGTATATGTATCTATTGAAATAATTAGAAAATAATTAATTACATTTATCATAAATATGTGAGCATATAGATTTGTATAAAAAATATTTTTGTGTGCTAATTCACAAAAAAACAAATGTTTCTATAAAATTAAAAAAAATTTTTAATTAATTTAATAATTAAATATCGAAATTCGTGATAAATAAATTAATATTATAAATATGTAAATGTATATTTTATTTTTAATATTTTTGTCAAATTCGAGTTAATTTTTTTTTTTAATTAAAATATATTATACATATTTATAATGTATATATTTTTTTTTAATTAATAAATAACTCTGTCATTAATATTATGTGTGATTTCTTTGTATGTGGAATGTATGAATTTAAAAATGAGTGAAATAATTGTTTGGTTAACGCGGGTGTTACTGTTGTCTCTTGAATCTCATCGCTTTAAAGTCTCAACTTTTTGGCCGTGCTCGTTCGGCCTCGGCATTGACGTTGGAACAGAAGTGGATATAGGATGTGTATATACAGACGCACATACACACATACATAAAGTTGAGTATGTAGAGAACTTATATCTCTTGGAGTTTCTTGGAATATCCCGCAGGGAATTTCCAAAGGCTGTCCTAGAGTCCCTTCGTTTCACAATTATATATACACATATATACCGTGGGGGCGTAACTCATGGGTAATGCACGACTCGAGGGTGTACATTGTCGCGAGCGTATGACGTGCAAAGGAGGAAGAAGAGGAAAAAAAAACGAGGTTAGGAGTGTATAGTGGGCGAGCGCTTGACGCAAATATATATCAACAGTGTATGAAGACAAAAACCCCTGAAGAAAGTTTGCGTATTTTTTTTTCTTTTTTTTTTCTTGTTGCTTATGGACACTGTACATGAAAGAATGATATAAAATAGACCACTGTCTTTTTTTTCATAACTTACATTCTCTCAGAATCCGAGTTTGTAACTGGATATAAATTAAATTACAAAAAAAAAAAATATCTCAATAAATTTGGTACGATGAAAATCGTTGGGGTATTTAAGTGAATATCCATGCTAAACAATGGATTGGACATGCAACTCTAGAACACACTCGTTGAAAACTTGGTAATGACCAACTTGGCCAAGCACTTGGTATTGTCAACGAATATCCTGGATAGTATAATACATATTGACTATGAATTAACGATGTTTCAAACTATTTAAGGGTAGTGAAGATTCTGATGAAGGTTATATATGATAGTAATACTAGTAAGCACATTTACACAAGTTCTATACTATTGTAATATAACTTATACACATACGTATATGTTAAATGTGTGTTTGGTTGACTGCTGCACATGCTGCACTGGTGTATGCTTTGAATTTCGTGCTATACACTGCTACGATGCGATAGTGGAAATACGTATTTCCGTATATGGCAACCCAATATTGGGTGGAGACAGATGGATTTGGCTGTATGACAGAATGATGATGGGTGTCAGTAGTGGTACCATAGTGGTGGAGAGAAGAGAAATGGGGAAATTGTACAAGACGAGTGATCGATAATGACGACTGTTATCGATTGTGACCAGTTTGGTGGGAGAGTTTAGAGATCGATGTGCGCCATTGCTCTCTCTTTCTTTCTCTAATACACCTATGCAATATGTATACTCTGTATGTATGCATAGATGTAACATTAGTGTGTATAGTATATGTATAACTGATAACTGCAATCAGCAGTTTCAAGAGAGCGGTACTCTACAAACATTCACGCTTGTATATACATATGAGTAAATGCATATCTGTATTTAAATGAGTATATAGTAAATTAGGTGTAGCTTTGAGAATCAGCTCTGCTGGTAGCGAATCACTTTTGTCTTTAGCTATATGATAAAGTACATATTTGTATTACAGAATTTCTTGTCGTTGTAAAAAGACATTTAGAGAAACCCGCATATTTGATTAGTCTGATGATAATTTTAAATTGATTTATTTTAAATACTCGAATTGTTTTAATATATGTAAATATATGTAATAAATATTTATATAGTTATATTAATGCAATATTATCGATGGAAAATATATCGATGTACATTGCATAACTTTGATATTATCTTTTGGTTGTATGTAATATTTATTATTGAAAATGTAAAAATTGTACGATTGCAGTTGGCATTTGAATATTTTTGCGGTTTGGAAATATTTTGTTACACACTATTATTGTGCGCCAAGTTATCCTGATACTTTATTTTAAACAACGTTCGTGGTAGCAATTCAAAGTATGTATGACGATATATATATGTGTATCGATGTATGTATACTATGTACGTTGCCAAAAGATTGTGGAGGAAGTCGTTTGCCCGTCGGGCGGCGCCACCTGGTCGGTCTTTCAGTTGGAAAATAAACTGACTAGAGTTTTTTTATTTTATTATTTTTATTATAATATATTTTTTTTTCATCGAAGAAAATAGGACCGGAACGCTTTTTTTCATCTTGTATATAATGTGTACATTGTATATGTGTATGTATATATTTCTTTTTTCCTTTTTCACGTCGTCTTTACTTTCGCATATACCTACCCTTTTATTTATTTATTTTTTTTTTCCACTATAACGATAATCTTACGCTCGACTTGATTGAAATTTACGTATACTTAACCGACACACGCGAATCCCATTTACTGAATACCTAAACAAGACGTTATAGGAATATAATTTTGGGATATATCCAACGTGTAAAATTTAATGCAGGAGATATACAATGACATGACATGAAGTGATGGAAATAACTTTATCGATTTTTCTTTGCGATGTATCTTCATTGACTGTAGAGACGAGTCTCGTTGAGCGAATGTATATGAGATGATGACGAAGCAACAGCACACAATGACGGCAACGTCAACGACGACGACAATCGCCGACATTATGTTATCAGTTGCATTTTTAGTTTTGTCCAAGAATGAAGATGGGATTGTTCTTACTTAACAATGAGTTTATAATTTTGTAGATATGTTACACGATGGACTGTTCATTTAGTTTCATAACGTAAATAAATAAATAATATTAGTAATAGAATTGAAGAAAATTTATTGGAAATATATTTGATGAAAATAAATGAATGAAAATAATATAAACACTTGAATAGCTGAAGGGGATATTTAAATTGAAATGAATCAACAATAAAGAGTGACATTCAATGTAGCTTTGCTAGTTGGATAGCGTATTTAAGTGGAGGAGAAGAAAAAAAATTTGAATGTATTTTAATTTGTGTTAATATTTTTTAGTTAGTAAAATAATGCTTTAATTGCACAAACGTGTGTTAATTAAAATGTTAATTTGTTCATACGACTTATTTTGTCGAGATAATTATTATTCGTAAAAACATTGAGAATAAAAATTACTAAACTGGTGTTATTTTTATTTTCAATGTATTTTTTAAATGAATGCCAAAGGCTGTTAACTCGTGTATCCATTTTCGTTGATGGTTAAAAAATCTTGTGGTTATTATTCGGACGGTATAATATAAGAATCGATCTCAATCCGCTTCGTCCATTCGTATTTCTGGCGATAACTTGAGACATACCATCAAAAGGCATTTCATTCTCTCTGGCTTTCTTTATTTTTCTCCTATTTTCATTCATCCCACAATACATATACCTTTTTGCTTAGCTTATATACCCACTGTCTTCGCAACTGTAGGACGAAATGTATCGTTGTTGAGTAGCTAGAAACTTCCGCCACTCGACATCTCCAGAATGTCAGCCAGAAGAAAATGTTCTTTCCCATATTCCTTTTTTCTTTTTTGTTTTATTTTTTCCTCCGTCGTCCAAACTGTCTCTCTAACTCTTGCGCATTCGCATTCACACTATTTTTCCCTTTCCCATTTTCCAATGCTCTTCATCCTATCAACGCTTTCTTTTATAGTCTGTACCTTTTACATTACTCTACATTGCCTTATCTCCTTTTCCATTATCGAATTCCCATCTTTGTTTTTATCACACCTTCTGCTTCAAACCATACATATAAATTCACTAAGTTCCGCCTTATAAACAAAATCTTATGACGATTTGTAAATTAATCAATCTCTATTTTCTCTTTTAATAACACAGAACCATATTTCACCAAATACGTCATGAGTTTTTAAATGTATTATCGTCATTATCAGTTTCCTGTCAATATTCGTTCAACTGTCACTGTATTTTAGCCCATCTACTGCTGTAGGCATTTTGCCTAAGTATATACATGTATACAAATATGAGTTAAACTTTGTTGGAAGGGCTTGGACTTGGATATTAGTTTGTGTACGATGCAGAATGATGCATATATGTATAATATCCATGAATATATATATATTAGATAGGTTTATACTTATATTTGTTTTGCGATATTGATGTGTGTCTTGGCCACGTACAATGTAGCAAACATTTTTTTTATTTATTTTCTTCCTGTTGCCTGTGGCACTTTGGCTTCACTTCGTTTGCAAAAAACTTCTCCTATGTATATATATATATATATATATCCTTTAGAAATTAATGGAAAGTTTTTACGACGTCATTACAATTCCAATTGTATATATCAGATATTTATTTATAAATAATTTATTTTTGTATATTTTTAAATTTATGTATTGATATAATATATCTGATTGGCTGATGTTTTTTTTATCAATGTTCATTATTTAAAGGTGTAATTAAATTAATTGAGTGTAAATTAACTCGTCGTTAAAAGGATATAGGTAGTATTATGTCTATTTATTTGTGAATGTTGAGGAATAATTGGAATAAGATAGAACACTTGTGGAAGAAAAGGTCTTAATAGTTTTAGGACATCGTTCTAATCATATCTAATTCAAGGGCAAATGTTATTGATACTAGGACGACATTTTAAGGGTGGAGGAGCACGCCCTTGCTATCCTCTTTCACTTCACATTTCTACTATTCCTTTATTAATCCTATTGTCACGTTTATTACGAGTACATGTAGATGGTGGTACATATGGGACGCGCCCCCATCTTGTCTCAGTTCCCAGAGTGTATAGAATGTTCTTGGTGGTAAAGACATTCCACAATAATATAGAGTTCCTTGGGGCAAAGGGTTGGACCTGAGTACATCATTTTGATACTCTAGTTTCTCTGAGGATTTCGACTTTTACGACTATCTCATCGTGAATTATGGGATTAAGTAGGAAAAGGAAAAAAGAAAACGTAAAGGGAAAATGTTTATTACTGAAAAAGTAACGAAAATTGAATCAAGACTAATGCTGTTTACAAAAGTATACACGAGTTAAAATTTTTATTTGTAAATAAATGAAAACTAAAGTGTATTGAAAAACTAAAAATTAAATTAAATTAAAAGTTAAATTATTTTATTAATAGTTAGATAATGAAAAATACAAATTAGAATAACGTTTTTTCTATTTTTTTTTTTTATTTTAATCAAAGATAAAAAGTAGTAATGATAATATTAAATAATGAAAAAAAATATTTCGTATCAGAAAATTTGAAGCAATATCAATCAGGAAATTTTAGCATCAAGATGTGTATCTTCACAAGCGAATAGCACTGCAGTCCTAAGAAAATATTTTCACTACTGGCGCGTTCGTTTCACCAAAGAATAATTTTTTTTCTCTAAAGAGTGCATTACTTCACTGCCTGGCCAAACTTTTTCCGTTTCTCTATGTACATATAGGCTTCATGACTCTTCAACATTGCTTTTTATCGATTTATATATATGTATATACACATACTTATATATATATATTTAGAGTAATAACATAAAAAGGAGAAGAGAAAAAGTTTCTCCAGCAGTTTCGAAAAGTGGGCTTTGATCAGCCGAATTTATTGCTATCCAAAGGGAATAAAAGAGATTTTCACCGTTTCAAAAACTATATATCTCTTCCCATCACCACATCCACTTTCAGATGCTCATATCTGAACTATATATCCCACTCGATCTCATATATTATATTATAATAATGTATTTACATTTGTTCTCACCTTCAGCTACAATATCTACAGTTTAAATATTCCTTCAAGTATGAAACTAAATTATATCCATAAGTAATAAAACAAATATTATGATTGTTATTGTTATTACGAATATTAAATACAGTGTGTATCAATAGAATTAGTTATATAATAATGAGAAATTATTAATGATAAACTGTGTTTTCATGTGCTTATAAAATGTATGGACAATTGATTTATTGGAGCATTATAATAGTTTGACTAAATGATATTTTATTATATATATATTGGATATGAAGTTAGTGCAGAAATTGATTTATCTAATTAATCATTAATCCGGATTATAGTGTTAGGTCGAGTGTAGACGACAGATTTCAGTAATCCACTATAAATGTGACAAAATTATTTTCATCATCCTTCTTCTGTGGCGGTTCAAGATTTTTTTTTTTTCAATGTTGTAGGATCAAAGAAAATGTTCTGACAATAAGATTAAAAAGACTTTTTAAAATCTTATTCCAATTTTTCCATCTAGTGCACTACTTCAATGGATAAATAACTCTCTAGGTAACCGGAATTCCAATATAGAAGTTATTTATTTTTTTTTATTTTTTTATAATATAACATCAATCTTTGTATTATATTTTATTTCGAGAAAATTGACTGGTGCGCAACACCATGAACAATTTTTCCACGTGAATACGAGCAAAGACTTTAAGTAATCGTAATGTGGCTGTTATCGGCATCATGCCGCTCGCATCCTTACATTAGGTGTGATGTATATCCTCCCTATACAAGTCTGCACAGAGTCATGTGAACTGAACCGAAATTAAGATGGAAATGGGAGAGTATATATTTTTTATTTTTACCTTCTCTACTCGCATTTGCAAGTTATGCCATTCGCCGCCTCCCTAGAGGCTATGTGGCGGCATTGTTTCATAATACGTCCGCATGTATATTCCTATTCTCGGGCGACAATAACGAACAATGGTCCAACCGAGATCTACTCGAGTATCTATATACACCTATATGTAGATTGTATATACTGTATACTGGCATCGGCAACAGGGGATTGAGCACTGTACTCTCTAAATTCTTATATAATAATTTTAGGAACAGAGATTTGTGTATTTATACTCTGAATTATTTACAAATATATTTTCTAGAATGACTTAATCAAATATTTTGTTAATTTAAAAATTTTATTGTAAATTTATTTATAAATTTATCATAAAGTCTGTGACATTTATGCAGGTTAAAAATGTTTGTTTTTTTTTTTAAATCTGTCGGTGATTTATTTTTTGATTTTCTTTTAGTTTACTACGTACTTTTCATTTTTTATCTAGTTTTTTATACAAAAAAAAAAAAAGACGGAATGTTTGCAAGAGCTTTGTGACAGAGGAAAAATCAACTACCAGAATGTTTCCCAACATTCCGGGGTTGGGCGTGACAGCATGCTCAGGAAATTTTCGCATCCTCTCTTTGTTCTTTTTATTTTATTTTTTCATTTTTCCTCATCACTTCCTGGTGTCACTCAAAGTCAATTACATAACTGAATCGATTTAAAGTAAAGACGATGGCAGTATCTACGTGTGTATATATTTATTAAATCAGATTTTACTCAGAAGCAAGAGTGTGTGGAACATATTTGTTATAGACATTGAGTTTCTATTGAATAAATAAAAATATACACATATATAAATAATACAAGACATGGATGTAGAGTGTTTTGGACAGGTCTATAAGAGAAGCTATCTTGAACGATGCTTGGTGGGTGCTTTGTTCCGAAACTAAGGTGAAATGGAATATACACTGCAATGGACAAGGAATGGTTGAGGAAATTTGCATGAAATCGAGTGACCTCTTCATACGTAGAATTCCACACATGAAAAAGACGTTTGAGACATTTTGTCGATGAATCGTGTTCTAAAATTCATTCGCTTCTTTCGTTGACAACTCAAAGTGCCTGTGGCCAAAAGAAATGAAAGAAAAAAAAAATTGTAAGAGTGGGAAAGCCGACTTTTATAAAAACAATTCGCACACGCAAGAATTCTTAGTTTAAAGAGAAAGATAGGGAGGAAGGAGTGAAAGGTCTGTTCCCAAGAGACACGACATTCATGTCGGTCGTGCACCTTATATCTCCTCTCTTTATTTTACCATAAAATACTTAGGTCTTGCTCTTTTATTTATTCGCTACTCATTTCCGGACTGAAGAGAAGAGAAAACAAAAAAAAAAAAGACAATATAATATTAATAATAATAAATGTGGTGTTTATATTCAAAGGGATTTTATGAATGAATTTTAATCAGATTGTTATTGGACAGTGATAGCCCGTGTGTTTATAAATATTTAATTAAATTTTTTATAAATGAAAAATCGATCCTACACATTTTCACATAATATGAATAATAAAAAACAATCGACACCTCTCTTTTATCAATGCAGTGAGACGTCTATCAAATAAAATGCTGATATAATCAGAACGCGTGCGCGAATGATATGAGTGGTCCATGCAGCGTGAACAAGCACAAGTTGGGGTGAAAAAATGTAAATATCTCCAGGGGAGGTTTATGCTCGCCCTTGAGTGTCGGCCAATTTGTGCAGAGGGAGGGAAAAATAGCTGTATTGCTGTAGTAGTTGAACGATAAAAAAAAAGACAGAGTAGATATACACTCGGATAATCATGTTTGACTTTTGAAAATATTAATGTTTTATTTTTTAAATTTATCCTTAAACACATTATCTCTATCAATTGCATTAAAGTGATGACAAATTGTAAAAGATATTGTTTTTTGTATGTATATGTATAGACGCATTATATTTTATGTGATGTAATTAATGTGGAAAAGAAAGATTTTTCCCGCTTGCGCATAAACTATGATTTCCATAAAAGTGTTTGTGGAATATGTCGAGAAAATTTGGTACGGACATTGTGGGTCATTTATTATGAAAACATATGTAATCCATTTTTCTCATGAATTCTGCACGTTGATAACTTGTATTTTTCATTCGTTTCATTTTATTACTATTATTATTTTCGTTATGCAGTAAAAAATTGCAGGATACGTAATAAAAGCTAAATTATAAAAGGAAGAAAATAAAAAAAAAAAAGAGAAATCATATATGCATATTTGAAATTCTGAGGATTTCGGTCAAATATATATTTTAACGAGAAAACTTTTCGCAAGTAGGTACTGTTACAGTGAAATAATACCGTTGTGAGTTTTAAAATGATGTAATTATTTTATAGTTTAGAAATGTTGAATAAATTATGACAAGCATTCTACAAATTAAAACAATCGAACTTTATTATTTTATTTTATTTTTACTTTTTCTTCTTACATCATTCACAAAATTTATATTTCTAAGATTTGTGCCATCCGCACAATATGAACAAAAAGTTAACGATGGAAACATTGCCAAAGTTTGAGTTATATATATACATATAATACGTTTATAAACACTTGAACGAAAGAAAGAAAAAAGTTAATTTTCGAGTTAACGAACTTTTTACATGCAATTTCATGGAGATTAATGTCTTATTGGACGATCAAGAGCTATCAAATAGTGATCGCGTACTGATGATCGGAGAATAGAGGGTGAGAATAGCCGTCATATATCGCGTAATATACCATATCTTCTTGTTCGCCCTTCTTACGCGTCATTGAAAGTTTATGTCGTGGAGATAACAAGGCCCAACGTACAGTTGCGGGCATCGGGACTCGGATCACAGAGAGGATTCCGAAATGACATTCTAAATTATCTGATGCTTCATCCATTTGTAATCATTGAATGTATACGTATATATTCATAGTCGATGAATTTTGTATGTTAAATTAATATATTAATGATCCACGAAACATTAATAAATATCTGTTGTATCATCATATAATGTTACAGGATCAGCGATTTGGAAATGAATCGATTAAATAGTTGAATATAATAGAATGACTATAAAGTAAAGAATAAATGAGAAACGGAAGTTTTAGTTATTGAAATAGTATGTAAAACTTGGTTGTAATGTACACTTGGGACGACACTAACACGAATATATTTGGAAGATACGGTATAATTTTCTTATTATATTCACAGGAACTTCTGGCAGTTGATATATTCCATAGCTAACAAGTCTTTTATGTCTTATAATGTACACTCTTCTTGTATATATTTACAATATAAATATTGTTTATAGACACGTGTAATTATCGCAAGTGTAAAACAGAGTGTAAAAAAATTTCAAAAGACATTTTAGTATATATTTAAATCTTGTCGAAAATTTTATTCATTTATTTTTTCCATGACATTATTTTTTTTTTTTTATATGAAAATGTAAATCTTCAAGTTATAAATATTTCGAGTGTGACGTGTGCAAAGTGTATCCATTTTCTTAGTGACATTAGAAAATAGACGAGGTTGAGTTGAGCCTTTGCAATTTATTCCAACTGAAAACATTGGACATTTACAAAAGCAAGAAATTTGTTTTTACGCCATGGCTATATAACTAGGATTCACCAGTACATGCCAGGAGTAATGGTCACTGGATTTGCTCATTCTTCAAGTCTAACAGAAGACAAAAAAAATTTTTCTTCTGGCATATACATGCATTGAGAAGGCGAAATGAATTTTATTTCCAACGTATTTTTCCGCTCGCGCACAATCTAGTCTTTTCACTTTTTATTCACATCCAACTTGAAAGACAGAGAAAAGTTTTCATTCTTCCCCAGATTTTTCAACTATATACATACATATACAAGTATTGCATACAGACAAACACACGTTCGTAGATGTATTATACGTACAGATATGTACATTCTCTTATGTATACATGTACGTTCGAATCAGAAGTGCACCCAGGAGTTTTCTGGCCACGATGATTCTAAAATATTTATCGCGACTGTGACTTCTCAGGGAAAAACTTGGACGTTATATATATATACATACATATGTATGTGTATAGATCTCCAAAATGATATATTTATGTATATATGTTTACATAAATGAATGAAACGTACATAGTGTCGAGATAAAACTATTGAAAATTGAAAAGTTGATCATTTTATATTTATAAATATATATTTGATTAATTAATTTTTTTTTTTTACTCTTTTCAATCTTTCATTGTCTCTGCATCAAGTCGTTTAATTGTATAAAAAATTGTGCAAACCTAGTCGAAAATTTACGCAACAAAAAAAATCTAATAAATCCAACAGTGGAGGAAATGTTGGATTGTGCACATGATCGTTAAATTCTACAATCTACTATATGGTCCTAAGAGGTGGTGAAGAAAGAGAGGTGCGGGTTGGTTAAGAAAAATGGTAAAAGAGCTAGTGAGACAGGTTAGTCGGTGGGATAAGAGAAAGATATGTGAAACGGAGATTGGGAAGTTTTAGTAGCAATGGGAAAACGAAAATAAAACGACGAAAATAAATAAATAAATAAAAAAATCTTCAAGTGCCCACAGTGACAAATCTAAAAGCTTGATAAATAATTTCACTCAATCAGTCTACGTATATTTATACACAAAATATATTCCCAAAAACATAAATAATAATTAAATAAATATATCGGGAAATTTTGAGATTTAAAGCGATGAGATTTTCAGACAAAATCACAGTAAATAAATTTATAAACATGAGTAAATGCGATTGAATGAAAGAGTGATTACTATTTTATCATCAATATGACAGAGTATATTATGATAGAATTATGATTGGTTAGGGTTGGTAATTGGCGGTATTCATGAGAAACGACTGCTGAACGACCTGCTGGAAAACTACAACGTGTTGGAGCGACCGGTATTTAACGAGTCTGAGCCCCTTGTGTTGAATTTCGGCTTCACTCTAATGCAAATAATCGACGTTGTAAGTCAGCAAATATCACACTAACTTTTTTCTCTCTATTTCACTATATATTTATAAATATACATATATATAAATGTTTTTTTTTCTAAATTTAATTTTTTTTTATATTCTATTTTATCTCCCATTTATCCTCTCTCATTTCCCATCAACCAACTCACTCACATGCTCAATTTTTTTTACATCTAGTACTGTATCCTTCCTAAATCCACACTGACAACCAAATACATACATACATATATACATGTATATGTATTCCTACACGAACATTTTATAAATGTTATACACAGAGTGCGCAAACGTGCTGCACAAGCCACTCTCGTCACATGCACACTTTTACAAATATAACATCGAAAAATGTGAACGTACATGGAACAGTGTAAACGCGCATTGCACCCCACACGTTCATCTCTATAGCAGTTAACGTGAATAAAAAAAAAAAAAAAAAAAAAGAAAAATAAAAAAGACAAAACAAATGGAGCGATGACATACTTGTCCGCATTTTTATACATGTTCACGCGCAGTGAGTGTATGTAATACATATAAATGATACATATACTGTTTCGCGTTGTATTTTTTCTTCAGTTGTAACGGCGATATTTCATACTACAGAACACATAATAACTTTATACATATACATCCATATATAAATACACAAACAGTAAAATAAGTCGGCTCCTAAGGGATTACAAAGTTTACACTGAACAAAAAAAAATAAATAGATAAATAACTAAATTAAATCTACGCAACAGTTGCAATACACGTCATAGCGTATACTGCAGCAGGTTTTACACGTTCAGATTTATATAATGTGCACATGGATATATACATATAGAAGTACATACATATGTTAACTTGCTTGCATGTATGACAAGCTTCACGCACGATCGATGGTACCGCGGTGTGCATGGAAGAGTGACGTTAAACTATGAACAAAGGCCGATCACCGATATATTGTACAACTCATCGATGGCTGTGTCCCTTCTCGCGTGCATTATATATACACATTTATACATATATGTATCTATATGTCAGTATGTATATGCCTGACTTGAATATGCCTCGGCAACTTTCTTCACTCATGTGTTGCCCCACTCTCGATGATTACGATACGCGTTGAGATATCGTACGTACCGTAACAAATAACAAGCGAGCGTGCTTGCAGCGAGTTAAGGAGGTAAACAGTAATGGTTCTACTTGTATATATACATCCGATGATGAGACTGAGTACTTTTATTATATGTATACAGTTAAGCACAATAGCGCTGATACTTTGGAAATAATAAAAAAATATTTATGTAAAATAGAAACAGTGATATTGCAAAAATTTTTTTTTTTTGCAATATAGTTTACTTCGGGGATAGATGTATTTTTATTGTGTATGTTTAAGTATATATGTATTGTTTTTTTTTATTTCTCAAAGTGCCTCAATCGATTTTTTATTTTTTTGTTTCGTTTTCTTTCACAATGTCTTTTGCTTGGATATAAGTATGGAGTTTATGCTTGATGATACGTGGGACAGTATTGATTGGTGTCTGATTCAGCGTATAGGACAGACGGATGGATAGATGTATAAGTGTAGATGTTTCCTACCTATTCTTTTCGCCTTACACATCTATCAGAATTTATATACATGAATTATTTATGTGCGCATATGGGTATTATGATTTTATGTAAGATGTTTATGACATATGTCATGTATTATTCTTGT
>JAQQBR010001831.1:9015567-9047325 GCA_030347285.1 Microctonus hyperodae
CTCATAACTTTTTATACAGTGAATATATATTTTTAATATCACTGTGACAATATTTAGAAGAATTTTTGAAATAATATGTATGAATAATACATATATAAATTTGAAAGATCAGCCCGATTATGTCAGAATTTCCGATAATTATAAATGTATGAATGGTGTGTGATATTAATATAATGATTAGTAAACTGATTTAAAATAAAATTCATTAGATATTAATTATTAAATCGATATATAATCTACAGTAAAGCAAAGGAATATGATATTAAATCTCAGATGAGACTCACCCGATGTGGCAAGGACGATCGCCGCCATAAGGATCCAACAGCGTTTCATTTTCCTATGTAAACCAGATGGGTAAAGTGTTAAAATAATTGTGTATTTCTTGTTTGTATACGTGTACTCGGATGTATGTTATAGGTATTTATTTATATTTGTATGGGGAAATAGAGAGAGGTAAAATCCCCTGCGATTAAAGCGTGTTGTCACGTGGTCACAGCACACCTAAGGGTTGTTGCTTTTCTTAAAGTAATTGTCGCTCGATGTCAATCAAGGGATGATGTAGTATCGATGAGAATAAAACAATTGATATAGTTGCCTGATAAAGCACAGACACATTTAAAATAATCATTACCACGTTTTTGTGTCGTCCCACGTTTGGTCGTTGTCGATATAGGCAAGACACACGTGACACCTCTTTAACAATACAATGCACCCCCACTTAAATCATGGTAGCCAAGCTAAACTTTTCGGTGATATATTATCGTTATTTCCTCCATTTAAATATAATGAATTAACATATTTAATGCAACGTGTGAAATTATCATCGTCATCGTCGTCATCATCGTTGCACCAACGGTTACTTCCTGCACCTATCTCGTCGTCGTGTGGCATGATGAGCCGTCGACATCGTACCAAAACACGCCACAATTTGTAGCTGACACACTGCCTTCCAGGTCATACGGTACAATGGAACTGACCGGACTTTCTCTCTCGCCCTCGCCTTCTGTTGAGCTCCCTCTCTATATTCTCGCTGGACTTGCGTTCGTCCCCTATATGTGATGTGCTGCTCACGTCCCGCGCGTATATTTATTTTCCTTTTTTTTCTTAAATATACATGTATACATTACAAACTTCAGCTCTTCACGCTGCTAAATGACAATTTACTCGTACTAAATTCACGAGTAAACGTCAGAGAATATGAACTGTTGATACTAAACGCATTTTCTTTTGTTGTTTTATTTTCTGATTTTTTTATATACTTATTTTATTAATTATTTTTGATAATAATCTCAGTAATATGATTTATTCTACTATGATAAATGAGCCATTAACGTTTTCACCGTTTATTGGTCTTTGTGACTAGAAGAGACACACACAGACCAAAACTAATATTCTCAAATGTTTAATATAAGCTTGAACACGCTTATTTCATGATAGATACAACCCCGTTGACAATCAACGGTGAACTGATATTCATTTAGCCGCAGAGCGCAGCAGTTCGCGCTTCATAGTTCCTCACTCTTCCATCCCCCGATTGTGCGGCCCACATAGAAGCTATGATGTGTGCTCTGTGCTTACTTCCCCACTGCTTCTCACACACATCTCGCGTTGTGAACAGGTAGGATGGCGTTTGGTTGGTACATACCATGCGGTACATCCCCTCCACAATATATAGTGTGTGCCAACATCAACCAGAGAGAAGAGGGAATCGTTACTATGGCTAGATCAATATGATAGAACAGCGCATGTCTCTTTCACGATTATATATTTCACCCCTCGTTTTTGCCATTTACTTCGTGGAGATGCCAGGCTCTATCTCGACACTGGACCGCTCGCGTACTGTCTCGTTTGTATACCACTCACCACTTTAATATACCCGCCAAGACACGACCAGTCGCGGTGAACGACGTGCACAGTATCTAAAACCTATCTTTTCTAACCGCATCCAACGTATTGCTATTCGATTTAGAGTAGCATAACCCATAACCCACATGAAACATCAACAAATATTTTATTGATGATATTATTTTATTCTATACTTTGTTGGTGATGGAACAAAAATTATAGATATATTATCCCATCCACCATGTTCATTATTATTTCATGTTGCTTTGTCTTTTATTTATATCCATTTTTTTATTTTTTTTTTTTATGTTTTTATCCATATACGTATTGAATATTCTTTCAGTATCCATATTATATTATTTCTTCAAAGTCATGATGTCACAGAAGCTTTAGAGAGCTAAGGACGTGAAGATATGAATATTTTCTCATCTCTTTTTAGGTCTTACTATGTGTAATAATGTCTCAACGAAATGTGACCGCATATTCCTTCCAGGCATCGGCACAAATTTATATTGATGTAAATAAATAAAATTCCATTTTTATGTGGTTGTAATAATTCAGTCTTATTGATGCATTATATATGCTGAATGTATGCCTGAACCGTTGAAATGAGACATTCAGATTGTTTTTAAAATGTAAAATAAAATGTGGAATTCTTTGATGACCTTGTGTATGCAAAGCTAATTTCCACATAGCCCAACTGACTGTGGTTTTTAATTGTAATCTACAACATAGGAATACACACAACTAGCATAATGATATTGCCTCATTAATGTAAATTTAGATGTGTACAAATTTTTTACAATATTTCATGTATATTGTTTGTGACAGTGAATTGAAGCTATACTTACTGTGAATTTCGAATAGTATTCCCATGTAAATTTGTGTAATGGACTTACATGGGTAATAAAATAATTGGCCAAATGCCAAAAATATTCTTCGCGATATATAAGTACAAATTGCAATATCCATTTCGAAGATTGCTCTTCGCTATTCAGTTCCAACATTGCGAGACAGATTCAAATAGACTGACGTATAATTTTCTCTATTTCAGTGTAATAATCCCGTCAACTCACGGTTGAATGAGTGGAGGACATAATTTTGGCAAGGAATACGTCCGTCTCCATCGCCAAGCGCAAGCATAATATGTGCAACTTTTCGTCAAAGCTCCTAAATTCAATTGAATCTCCGTGCATAACCGCGCGCGACATTATAAAATTCAAACATAAAAGAAAAGAAATAAAATGAATAAATATGCAACAATCTCTTAAAAATTATGCATTCCCTTATGTCTGAATTTATTTTTTTCTTTATGATTTTGTTTAGTTTTCTTCTCTCAATTTTACTTTTTTTTCCTGCGTGAAATTATTATTAAAAAAAACCGATCTTCATTGCATCAATTATTTAACTAGCAAATATGAAATAAATGTTTGCCAAGTTACGACTACTTATATTATATATGGTGATAAAAAGCAGTGGCAACTGCTGGAACAAATTACCTATAAATTTTCAATTATCTTTCCAGTTCGTCGAAGTGGACAGGCAAAAATGCACGGAAATTAAATTGAATGCTTTTTTTTTTTAAATCATTTCTCTTGCGCGAATTATGATGGATTGATTTATTCATATATAATAGCACATGCCACTATAAATCACCAAAGTGTGACAACAAAATATTTTTTTTTCCTTCATTCTCACAATAAACCAATCAATAAATAAATATTTTCATTATTGTAACGGTTTATAATCCTCTTTACATTTAATCTAACCTGTAAAATAAAAATTGAATGATACACGTAATAAAATCGATTGTTAAATCACTATCAGGTCCATTAATAAGAAAAACGATACCGTTACTCAATCCAAACCACACGTGTAGAATTCAACAGCGAAAATTGCAGTAAAAGCTAAGCTCATTGATTCACACGAGTGTTCGTGGCAGTTAAAGGAAACATTTGAGACTTTAACTTTGTTCCACACGACTAACCGAAAGGCAAAAATATATACATCATACACTTTCTCGCAAGCGGTTTATCTCCCTTGCACCTTTACAAGAGTAAACTTCATGTTGAAGATAAATGTGTACACCCATATTCCCGGATGTTTACTCACATAATCATTTTCTGCAGTGGCTGTATATTCTCATCCAGCCATCACGAAGATATATGAAATGTAAATAAGACATTATAAGATAACGTGCATAGTGTATAGTCTTTAACCACATAAATTTATTCACATTTTTTCTTTGTAATCTTGTGTAATATAAAAAAAAAATCTATTGGTGAAATTGAATATAAAATTGTTATTGTTATGTTCACGCATTAAATTATAAATTGTGGAATTAATTATCCATTGTGGCATCATTGATGATGTTATAATATACATTTATTTCAATATGATTTTTTTTATTCATCGTAAATTCCACTAAATTTACTTTTTATATCTGTTCATAATGTTATTATTCCCATATATTTTTTTTTCGAATAATAATTCCTAGGGACATTTATGTACATCACTGATCCGCTAGGGAATTCAAATTTTTTTAAGTTATTTTTAGGTGAACGACTAGCGAGAATAAACTCAAACTCTCAAATCCAGTCTCATTTTTGTAACATTTGTATCCATTATTTTGTGTTATTCATATCAAGTTTTTTCATACATATTGCTATTGAATTAAAGTGAATAATTAATATTAAATGGCTACTTTAGAAGACAAATCAATATGGGAAGATCGCGAGGTAATATAATGCATGTTTTTAAACTGTTAATTTTTCATTTTGGAGGTTATGTATACTGAATGACAAGACACTTCTTATGACAGAAATGATTAAAAATAATTAAATAAATATTTTTAATTTCTAGGAAACTTTGGGTGAAGATGTTTTACGAATGTCAACTGATGAAATTGTCTCACGTACACGTTTGTTAGAAAATGAAGTAAAAATAATGAAGAGCGAAGTGATGCGTATATCGCATGAACTCCAGGCGCAAAATGATAAAATAAAGGAAAATACAGAAAAAATAAAGGTTAATAAAACACTACCGTACTTGGTATCGAATGTTATTGAATTATTGGACGTTGATCCACAAGATATGGGTGAAGAAGATGGAGCAGTTCTTGATTTAGATTCCCAACGTAAAGGAAAATGCGCAGTTATAAAGACATCAACACGACAAACATATTTTTTACCTGCCATTGGATTAGTTGATGCTGATTCATTAAAACCAGGCGATTTAGTTGGCGTAAATAAAGACAGTTATTTGGTATTAGAAACATTACCAGCTGAATATGATGCTAGAGTAAAAGCCATGGAAGTTGATGAACGACCAACGGAACAATATTCTGATATTGGTGGATTAGACAAACAAATTCAAGAATTAATTGAAGCTGTTGTATTGCCCATGACACATAAGGAAAAATTTGAAAATTTGGGTATTCAACCACCAAAAGGTGTATTATTATATGGACCACCGGGTACTGGCAAAACTCTATTGGCCAGAGCATGTGCAGCACAAACAAAATCAACATTTTTAAAATTAGCTGGACCACAGCTCGTTCAAATGTTTATTGGTGACGGTGCTAAATTGGTACGTGATGCATTTTCATTGGCTAAAGAAAAGGCTCCGGCAATCATATTTATTGATGAATTGGATGCTATTGGAACTAAACGTTTTGATTCAGAAAAAGCTGGTGACAGAGAAGTTCAGCGTACTATGTTAGAGTTATTGAATCAATTGGACGGTTTTAGCTCAACAGCAGATATTAAAGTTATTGCTGCAACGAATAGAGTTGATATTTTAGATCCAGCATTACTTAGATCTGGTCGTTTGGATAGAAAGATTGAATTTCCACATCCAAATGAAGAGGCTCGAGCACGAATTATGCAAATTCATTCACGTAAAATGAATATGTCACCTGATGTTAATTTCGAAGAATTATCACGATCAACTGATGACTTTAATGGCGCACAATGTAAAGCGGTTTGTGTAGAAGCTGTAAGTAATTGAGTGATTATTTATTATTACATTGTATTTGATAATTAAAATTACTATTGAGAAATATTTTATTTATTTTTTTTTGTAGGGTATGATTGCTTTGAGACGTAATGCAACTGCAGTAACACACGAAGATTTAATGGAAGCAATAAATGAAGTGCAAGCAAAGAAGAAAGCAAATCTTAATTACTATGCATAAATATTTGGCATTACTGTAATTTATTAAGCGCTCATATAAATCATAAATATTGTACCCAACTTGACATTAATACCGAAAAATATAATAAAAAATCTATATTAAAGGTTTATCCTGAAATGAATATTTGTATTATTATACACAAACGTATTTCGTTATTATATTATTTATATAAAAACAATTCTAGTCATTTTCTGATGATAATTTATTTAAATGAAGTGAATAAAATTAAATCAGATTTTTGATATTGATAAACCTTAAAGGAAGGAATTGACAAAGTATTAATTTATGGATTAATTAATGCTGGATTTTATCGTCTTCTGTGACTTCTTTTTTTGAGCCTGAAATACATAGGAAAAACAATGTTAAAAAAATTATATCTAGTGTCAATTTCACTCTAATAACTTACTTTTTTGGTCCTTTTACAAAACACCAATCTACAGAAATAGCTTGGCCTAAAATCTCTGTACCATTTAACGCCTCCTTTGCAGCCTGAGCTTCTTTGAATGTTTCATATTCAACTAGAGCATAACCTTTCAAAAATCCAGTTCGTCTATCAAGATTGAGATGCAAATTTTTTATTTGCCCATATTCAGAAAATTTATCTTGAATATCATCTTCTTGTGCTTCTTCATGCACTGAATTTATAAAAAGAATCCATCCTTCAACAGCTGTAAAGTACAATATAATTTATGAATGAAATAAATATAACAACAAGCTTCCATATGTAAAGAAACATAATATACAATTATTTAATTACATACATCTTTGAGGACCTGGTTCATTATCATCTTCAACAACACTCATAGATTCATAATGACCAATATCATCACGAGTTGATGCTAATTCTGCTCCATGACCTCTTCCTTTTCTTTTCTTCGCTTTTTCCTTTAATCGAGCGATGCCCTCTAAAAATATTAATAATATTTGAAAATTTATAGGTTAGATCAAGCAAAACTATATAACCTCAATTAATTCATGAAAATATCCATGCAGAAAATACTTACGATCTCCCTCGTCATCAACCTCAAACTCTTCTGCATTATCAATATCTAAAACGTCTGCCATTTGAGAATGTGTTTAGATATTTCTGTTGGCATACAAAAATGTTTTTAATATAACTCTAATTGTACTTTATTGCCTAAACGGCTAAACCGTGAACGTTATAATTATATTTGTTGTCTCACCTTGTCTTATCGTTTTGCAACACCGGTGGCTTTTTTTTTAGTTCATCAATTGACCGTTAGTCTTTTGTACAAACTATAGAATCCTCTTCTTCTTTTTATTTTTTTATAATATTATGTTATGTTAATTTTTATTTATTCGTGAGTCTATTAAATTGAGGCATACGTTATTAATTATTAACTGTAATTATGTATTTTTATTTTACGTGATTATAACAAGGGAGGATTGGAGGTTAAATTTATTGGTACATATTTTACATAATATAATATTTTATTGGCAGATGGTACACATGTAACATCATGAAGTATGATGATTTTTAGGATGTAAAAAAAAAAGAGGCAGATTTGATTTTTGGATTTTCAAAATGTTGAAGCGGAATTAAAGAAATACAAAATAATGCAAAAAATTTGCAAAGATTCGTTTGTCATTAATCAGCTATTTTTGAATTATTTTTTTTGTTGCTTGAGAATTGCATTTTTTTATTGGTTGTATATCATAATAGGAATATTTTATACTGATATTGTATTCTAATATAGAAATTGGATTACTTTTTGTATTTTATGAAATAAAATTAAATTGATGCCGAAGTTCAGTTCTAAAGTTTTTCATTTCCCGCCATTTTTATTTAACCTCTTTTTCATCTTTCTGTAATCCAAGTTCCAAAGTAAAGTTTAACATATTATATTTTCCTCATACAAAACTGAATAAATATTATAAAATAAATTATCAAACAGTGAAAATGTCGGAAAAAAAACGTGTGCTGATGATATGTTTAGGTAATACACAATATTAATTGATACATTCCAAAAAGCAACATCTATATTGAAACATTGATATTGTTATTGCAGGAAACATTTGTCGTTCACCAATAGCTGAAGCAGTCTTTGCGGATTATATTATTAAAAATGGATTAACAGACTCATGGGAGGTAGACAGTGCAGCATTAATTGGCTATCATACTGGAAAATCGCCAGATCATCGAGCAATGAGTACTATCAAAGAAAAAGGAATTAAAAATTATTCACATCGTGCTAGACCAGTGAGCTTTCAATCAAAAATGTCTTTACTCACACAGTATAAATATTATTTTTACTTTAATTTCTTTTATTTTTATTTCATCGATAAGATATCAAAATCAGATTTCCACGAGTTCGACTGGATCTTCGGAATGGATGATGATAATATATCAGAGCTCACGAGGAAACAGCCTCATGGTAGCAAAGCTAAAATTGAACTGCTTGGTTCATATGATCCAAATGGCGAAACCATTATTCGAGATCCCTACTATGTATGTATATATTTATATGAAAAATATTTTATGAATTGAAATTCTTTAGTGATATTCGTTAGATTATATTTTCAATTATTATTTTTGTATTTTTCAGGACAGCGGTCGAGATGGATTCATCAAAGCGTATGAACAATGTGTTAGAAGTGTAGATGCATTTCTACAAAAACATAAAAGCTCCTGAAAATAGATACATATTTAAAATTTTAATAAACTAACGTCCGAATATATGTATAAGTGAATATATAGATTAATAAAACAGCCATCTGCTGTTTTTTTTCAATAAATTTTTTTTCATTTCGAATTGTTTCTGTACCTAGCCTCTCGGTCCTGATGGTTCAAAATTTATTGATAGAAAATTAATTCATTCCAAATTACAATTTCAGTAATTACATTTAATCAATATTTATAATTGTGTAATAATAAATCTATACGATCTAAAATAGATTTGTATTAATTTATTATTGAATTAAATTAGCAATATCATTCAGATGTTTGGCGGTTATATAATTTTTTTTTTGATTTATTGATAGGAAAATTTTAAGTTAAAATGTACATGCGAGAAGAGAAAAATATGCTCCAGTGGGTGAAATGAGTTTGAAGAAAATGAGAAACCTTTTTCAAATTATGGCACAACTTATTATCATATGTAAGTACAGATTATGTGCATATTAAAATGATTTTTTTTTTTTTTTTTGACTAACAATATCATTGATATTATCGTTATAGAATGGCAGATATAGCTTCGCATGAAACTCCATCTACATCTGGAAAACCAATAGAGAAAAAAAATAATGATAAAAAGCAAACAGTACTGGAAAAACATGGGTATGCCCTTGGTAAAACAATTGGAAATGGTTCATACGCGACTGTCAGAGTAATTATTGGTTATTAAAATTGAAACAAAAATTTATAATTAACGGGATGATCGAAACAAAAAAGCTAATTTATAATAGATTGCAAACTCCAATCGACATGAGCGCCAAGTAGCAGTGAAGATTGTATCAAAATTTCACGCACCCGGTGATTATTTGAAAAAATTCCTACCACGTGAAATTGAAGTTGTCAAAGGTTTAAAGCATCCAAATTTAATACGTTTTTTACAAGCAATAGAAACAACTCATCGGTTAGTAAAAAACAAAAATGCTCAATCCTCATTACTTACATTAATATTTAATTTATCAATGATGCAGAGTTTATATTATTATGGAATACGCCCCAAATGGTAGTTTGCTAGATATGATACGTCGTGATACGTACATTGATGAAAGACGAAGTCGTCGATGGTTTAAACAAGTTCTAAATGGAGTTGAATATTGTCATAATCATGGTGTTGTACACAGGTTAAATCACCAATTACTAGTTATTATAAAAGATTATATTTTATCCGAATAAAAAACAAAATATTTTCATTATTTAGAGATATCAAATGTGAAAATTTATTGATGGATCAAAATTTAAATTTGAAATTATCCGATTTCGGATTTGCTCGTGGTCAAATGATACCCAAAGATGGAATTCCATTATTAAGTGAAACATATTGCGGTAGTTATGCTTATGCATCACCAGAAATATTACGTGGTATACCTTATCAACCACAATTATCAGACATTTGGTCTGTTGGAATTGTATTATATGCTATGGTATATGGACGTCTTCCATTTGATGATAAACATCTCGCACAACTCCTAAAGGTATCAAGGTATACATTATCAAGTGGAATCACTTCGCGTGTATTGAAAATAAATTCCTATTTTGATATTGAAATTCTATTCAAATCACATTACTGATATGCCATTATTTATGTTCAAGCAAGTCCAAAGTAAAGTGACATTTCCTAAAGTCCCAAAAGTATCATATGCATGTCGTGCACTCATATCAAGAATATTAGTGCCACAGAGATTGCGTGTTAAAATACGTGATATACACGAGGACAATTGGGTTGTTGATCCTGTGGTATCTGTTCAAACTTCATCAACTACAAGATCTTTTGAACGATTCTCTGATGAAATACCTAAATCATCGATTACTGAAGGTGAAGAAACAACGATGGATCGAATGGTACACTTTAAAGAACAAGTGCAACGCACCCAAGGCGATCGTTGACGCAAATAACAATTAAATTGAATTCAAGATAATTTGAAATAAAGTTGAAAATAAAATTGTTTTGTCTTATCTAGATTTTTTTTTATTTATGATAAATAATGCATTTCTTTTATACAACAACGTATTTTTGGTAAGACTGTTGATAAATAATCATCTGATTTAAGAACGTCAATTATGTATTTAAGCGGCTTTGGGCAATTATAAGAATAATAATGGTACTCATGGCGAATAAACCCGCTGATGTAACTAGATGATGATTTGACGAGTGATCCGCTGAAAAATTTTACATTTAATTAATTATTAAATTATTCACAATTTTTCTCACGTTTATTTATAAATTATTATTTTACTTACGATAAATATCAGGCTCGATATTACAATCCAGGCTCCTTTTAACAGCTTTTTCCCATTCATGATATAAAACATTTCGTTCTAAATAAATCGACAACAAAAAACATAACATTTTTCAATTCATAGAAAAATAAATTCAATAAAATAAATTGATTATAAATAATCCATACTTGATATTGATAGTTAAAATTTATATACTACTTAATTTACTATTTTAAATTGAAAAAATAATGAAGTATATCAACTGAGTATTTAATTATTGAAATACTAAATGTAATGAAAATTCCAAACAAAAATTTTTTCAATGTAAGTAAATGCATTATTTATGATTATAAACATTCAAATAATTACCATTTTCTAAAATTGACGGATAAAATACGTCATTTGGAACAGCAGTGTCAATTTTAATATCCCATACTTTTATACCATCAGCATAACCAGCTGCCATTGCTGCGCCTAATGCTGTAGTTTCACTCATCAATGGCCTGACTTCCTTGTAAAATAAATTCCATATCATAATACATTTATGTAAATACATATAGCGAATACATATGATCTAATATCAAATTTTGTCTTTCAAGTATTTCACTTACCCACTGGAATCCCACAAATATCTGCTTGCATTTGCATTAGTAAATTATTATTCGTCATAGCACCATCGACAAGTAATTTAGCCAAAGTTAGACCTGTATCTTTACTAATTGCTTCGAGAATATCTCTAATTTGAAAACATACTGCTTGTAATGCAGCTTTTATAATATGTGTGCTATTTACATCCTGAGTAATTCCACAAATAACACTACAATGTTATCAATGAAATTAAAATAAAATCAATAATCAAGATTTAACTATTATGAAAAATGAATAAGAAAAAATCAACAAATTACCTTGTAGCGTCTTTGCGCCAATGTGGCGCATATAACCCCGAGAAAGCAGGCACAAATATAATATTACTTGCTGGAGTATTTTGTGCAATAATCTCAGATTCTTTTACCTCAGATAATAAATTCAAATTTTCTTTTAACCAATCTAAAACACCGCCTGCGATTGCAATCGAACCTTCTAGAGCATATACAGGAGGTGCTTTAGGGCCCAATTGATAACCTACTGTTGTAAGTAAACCATGTTTTGATTGAATAATCTACATTAATGCAAATAAAAAAAACGAAATTGTTAAATATATACATATATATACAAATAATTGATAATATAGTTTTCATTAAATAGGATTAATTCATCTTACTGCATGTCCAGTATTATAGAGAAGAAAACAACCTGTTCCATAGGTACTTTTAGCTTGTCCGCGTTGCAGGCACATTTGGCCTATAAGAGCCGATTGTTGATCGCCTAAACACTAAATTAAACTAATAAAATATATCAAAGCGAATCAATTAATGTAATTTTATCAAAATTTTCTCAACTTACTCCTGATATTGGTACACCTTTGAGCATTCCCTCTTGTATATGACCGTAAATTTCTGATGAACTACGTATTTGTGGCAGTATTTCTGATGGAACATTGAAAAATGATAATAAAAATGAGTCCCATTTCAAAGTCAATATATTCATCAACATAGTACGGGAAGCATTTGTGATATCAGTACTATGAGCACCACCGTTAATACCACCTGTTAAATTCTAAAAATTTAAAAAAAAAATGGAAATGTACAATTAAATATTTGTAAATAATTATTAATGTTAATATCAATAATATCCAATTTACATACCCATATAAGCCACGAATCGACAGTACCAAACATACATCTTTTATTAGCTACAGCTTGTTGAACTTTAGGTACATTGTCTAATAACCATTTTAATTTTAATGCACTAAAATAAGGACTAATTGGCAAACCACAAAGTGGCTTGAGGTAGTTTTTGTTTTCATTGGGTAATTTTTTTAGTATATCATCTGCAATATCACTTGTTCGCATATCCATCCACACTTGAATGAAAAAATTCATGATAGTTATCAATGCACAAAAAATTGTATACATATATTTTACAATTTATTGATTCCACATACCAATAGCGTTATATAATGGTTCTCCAGTAATAGAATCCCATATTACTGTTGTCTCTCGTTGATTTGCGATACCAATAGCAACAATATCTGATGGGTCTATTGTCAATTGTTGTAAATTAATTACTGTTTGATTGAGACATTCTGTAACTGCTGATAATATTTCCATTGGATCCTGTTCAACCCATCCTTCTTTTGGATATAATAAAGAGGTTGAAACTTGATGATATGTTAATACTTCTGCAGTGTCAGCAGCAAATACCTAGTTTTTATATGAAAATAAATAAAAAATTTTGATGTAACATTATTTAATTAATAATTATTATTCAATGTTGCACATATGAATATAATTAATTATAAATGCATGCATATGAATTAAGTGATTTTTTTTCTGGTCAGAAAAACTTGATATTTTTTCATTAGAAAAAATAATGATTAATGAATCTCACCAAAAATCTCACAGTGGTTGTTCCCTCATCAATAGCACCAACAAGCGGTCCATATCTATTCATTGACTCATTTCTATTCATTTGACAGAAATTAATTGTAAAAACTTCACGTAAAAATATCACAAAATAATTTTAATGGCTGATTTATTATTATTTATGTACTCAAGCGAATATATAATATAACTTAATTTTTGTTCGCCTTTAAAAATATATCAATCATATACGTAATAATCTTGAAATATAGTGTATGTTTGAAAAAAATATAAAATTTTTACATTTATACGATAATTTTGAATTTTTTCGAATATCTCGATAACATACATTCTCTCTTCCGGTGAACCACACATTCACGAGATTCACACATTATCACATCAACTTTATGATATAAATATATACATGTGTATATATTACAATATTATTGTTATGACTGTATGAGAAGAAACGTGATCACCGAGTAGAGACACTACTGAGAAAATCACCGATAACTCTGATTTTCTGTGAAATCTATATTGAATTGCAAATCAAAAGTTAACCTAACCTAACATCTTTATTATAGCCAAGTGCGCGCGCATCGTGCGTGAACTAGTGCATTTCAGAGATGCTAAATCTCCTCCTCGATAGTCTTTGGTGGAGTACACAAGCGATTAAAAATATATTATTCCACAGTATGGTACACAGTGGAACGAAAGTAGTTCCACTTGACTATAAAATAATGTGTATATATATCGACCAGAGTGAATATAGTAATTTGTTATTTCCATTACCAGCCAAAAAAAAAAGAAAACGTTGAATTATTTACAAAATTTATAGTTTACAAAATATGTTGGCCTAAATACAGTTGCACAATTCGTGAATTAATTTCTGAATATATTATTTCTGCGGAATAACATTTAAAATATACTTTATCTTGAATTTTAACAAATAAAAATAATTTAGCGAAGGAAAGTTTTGGATATTTTGGGCATTTTCACCAATGTCAGTAATATTATGTCATTAAGTATAATATAACCAATAAAAACATATTAGATATTCTCAGGATATATATATATTATGTATTGAAAATACTGAGAACATAAAACATATATGTATATATGTATAGATATACATACTGTAGAATACTGAGACGATAGTGGAGAGAAAAAGATACATCATCAGCAAAAGTAAAGTAAGTGAAGTTGGCGTCATTTCGAAAGGGTAATGTGTTTGACCAATAAGAAGCCCCCATATACGTAACGCGTTGTTTGCGGTTGTGCCGCCATATTGTGTGAGTAGCGCGGGTCACTTGCGCGTGTATCATCGGTGTATGGACCATTTGCAAGCAATTTTGTCAATACAAGTGTGTACAAGTACCTGTGAATTGCATGAAATTATAAGTAATGGATCCCGCTAAATTAAAAGTCGTTGAGCTAAGGAGCCAATTGGGAAAACGTGGATTAGACACGAAAGGAAACAAGGCGGTACTAGTTGAGCGGCTTCGTAAGGCGTTGGAGGATGAAACTGGTGATCGTAAGTTGTCGCTGTTTACTCACTCATATTCAATTATTTATGTTGTTTTATCATTTTTCATAAATCGCTATTTATTACATACGTGATTTAATGGAATTTTTTAAATACAATTCGTGGTATATTTATCATTTATTAATCAAAATTTATCATTTTATATTCCATGTTTTGATATGTGTGCTCAACCATTTCTACCAATGTTACGGCACTGGCTTCAAATGTAGCATCCAACTATTAATGCAATCAAATTCACCATAAATCTATTCACTACTTGTTATATTGTAGAATGAAATTTTAATGGATTTTTAACGAAAATTATTTTTTATTATTACAGAAGTTGAAGAATCAGTGCCAACAGATTCGCATAATGAAAGTTCTGGTGATCCAAGTTCTCAAGATGAGCGTGAGAAAACTCCTGAACCAACAAAAATTATTTCACCCACTAAATCAGCTGGGAGATCACCTCGAAGTTCATCAGGAGGTAGTCCAACAAAAGTAACACCTACTCGAGGTTCACCGAAAATTCCAACAACACCAATAATGCAAAAACAAATGTCACCAGCAAAATCACCAATTGCTGAAGAGGCTTCAGAGCCATTAGCTGATAAATTATCGGAAACACCAACGGAAACTAATCTCGTGATTGAACAACAAGACAAGAATAATGAACCTGAGCAAAGTGTCATACCAGAAAGTAAAGTTATTGAGCCAATAAGTGAACAATCAGTTGAACCAGTTGAATTATCAACACCTCAAGTTGTAGAAGATGCACCTGAAATAAAATCTACACAAGATGAATCAGCAAATCAACCTGAGTCAGTTTGTGAATCAATTGAGGCTAATATATCAGAAAGTTCAAGTGAAATAGAGGATAAACAAGAGAAAGAGGAATTGACAGCAGTTGATAAGGAGAATGTTGACATTAATGATGATATATCTGAAGAAGATGCTGGTGATAAGGAAGAAATTAATGATGAACATATAGAGAATTCAAATAAACATAGTAATGAACCAATGGATGCAGCAGTCACAGATACAAAAATGGACATTGATGTAAAGTATGAGGAAGATTATAATGATAAAGATAAAAAATCAGATTCACCAAGTGAAGAATCAGGTGGTAATGGAAATTCTTTAGATAATAAAAATGACATTGAAATGACGGCTAACATAAAAGAGGAAGAAGAGCAAACTGATAAAGTAAAAAATGAGATGAAGAGTGAAAATACTCTTCAAGAAACTGATCTTCAAGATGTTGATATGAAACCAGTAAAACAGGAACAAGATGTTGATAAAGATTCAAAAGATCAGGATAGACGTGATCGAAAAGACAGAAAACGAAAGCGATCAACAAGTTCACAAGATGATAGGCACAAGAGTCCACCACCAAATAAAATGGATGATGAGCCGGAAATTGATTACTCACGAGTATTATTGTCGTGGTATGATTCCGATTTAAATTTAATTATTGATAAATCTAAATTTTTATCCGCCACTCCAATGCATACAGACGGATTTGCTTATGTATGGGCCGGTGCAAGAGCATCGTTTGGTTTTACAACTAGTAAGGTTTATTACGAGGTGAAAATAACTCATCAATGTACTGTTTCATTAGAAGGCGAGGAATATCCTCATGTTTTGAGAGCCGGATGGTCGGTTGTCTCAACGTCGATGCAATTAGGAGAGGAAAAATTGAGTTATGGATATGGGGGAACGGGAAAAATTTCAACTGGAAATAATTTTAAAGATTATGGTACTCAATTTGGATTAAATGACATTCTTGGCTGTTATTTAGATATGTCTGACGAAAATATTGTCATCTCATATACATTAAATGGCGAAAATTTGGGAGAAGCATTTAAAATTACAAAAGACGAACTTGAGAATAAAGCGCTTTATCCACATATATTAACGAAAAATTGCGAGTTTGTTTGCAACTTTGGTGATGAAGCACCATGGAATGAAAATATTCTTGAAGGATATACACCAGTTGGACAAGTGGATCTAAAAGATCGAGTACCTGGACCCCAACGACCGGAAAAACGTGAAGAATGTGAAATGATAATGCTAGTTGGATTACCAGCAGCAGGAAAAACTGTATGGGCAAATAATTATGCAGCAGAAAATCGCGACAAGTTGTATAATATTTTGGGAACAAATAATCTTGTCGATAAAATGAAGGTATAAATTTAGCAACATATTTTTTTTTTATTTTGGTTGAATATTTATCCAAGTATCGTTGGTAAATATGTTTCTTTTTGTTACTCAGGTTGTGGGATTACCTAGAAAAAGGAATTATCACGGCAGGTGGGAAGTGTTGATAGATAAATGTTCTCGCTGTCTCAATAAACTGTTGGAAGTGGCAGCAACTAGAAGACGCAATTATATCTTAGATCAGGTGAGAATATGTGTGCACATTATTTTCAATTATACTCCAGTAATATTAAGAGAGAGAAAAAAATACGGATATGAATGATATATATAAATGAACATAAATGAGGGCATTAATACTAATAATAATTGAAACCGAGTGATGTCAATTTGTGGAGGTAAGTCTTCTTTTTCCTAATTCTAATTAATTTCCGTAGTCCAGTCTCTCCTCATCAGATGTTTGGCATTTAATGGTAAATATTATTGTAAATGAAATAAAATCGTTTCTCTAAATTATCGTCAGCATTTTGGTAATATTTCATGCGAGAATATATATCAAGGATAAATTTATATACTGTTAAGTTACGGTGATGTAAGTATGATTAGCTTAAGTGTAATTTAACAAAGAGAGAGAAAATTAGGGGGAATGAAAATTAAATGAATTGCGTTGCCGAATAAGATGAACAAAAAAAATTCTGAATAAATAATCAAATAAATAAATAAATACAAAACAAAGATATATGCGCGCGCCCATAACACTCAACGAATTTTACATCTGTATTTTCTATGGGACCAATACAGACAAACGTATATCCTTCCGCACAAAGGCGCAAAATGAGGCATTTCTATGGATTCCAACGGAAGGCGATAGTTATAGTACCAACGGAAGAAGAATTCAAGTCGCGTACTGCTAAACGCGAGGCCACCGAAGGCAAGGACATTCCTGATTCCGCGGTATTGGAGATGAAAGGTTGGTTTTATAATCCCTGTCAACAGCACATCGTCCCTCCTCAGATTCATATATGAATATAAATTTTGAGACGAGATCCTTAATTGTAAGTGTATTTTTGAGCTGTATAAAAACATCACAATTTTTGATCTCATCAATTTCAAATGCATTATACTCAAACATTCACACTGATATTTTAATAATAATACAAACTTTATTCCTTCAATATAATTAATTCAAAATTCTCTATTATATTCCCAATTTATTCGCTTAAGCGATTTATGAAATTAATTAAGAAAGAATTCATTTATTGCAAATAATAATCAGACGGTGTTTCATGATCATCAATTGTGATTGTTTCTCAATTCATTTCATGAATTTGCACACCATTATGTTGCCGTCATCATAGGAAGATGCATAATATATGCATCAAAAAAAAAAAAGAAATATTGTCAAATTAATATTATTCATCAACTTACAGCGAATTTCAGTGCTCCAGTGGTAGGCGAGTCATTTGACAGTGTTGAGTGGATTGAACTCAATGAAGAGGAGGCTAAAAAATTAATTGCAAAATACAACAAAGAAGGCAAAGACGCAGGTTTTAATCAACAACAACTAAGTAAAAGACCGCGTTTTGAGAGCCGCAGTGACAGTCACCGAGACAGTCGTGATATACGATCTAGTCGAAATAGCAGAGATAGTCGTGATCATCGCGATCGCCGAAGTGCTTGTGAGTATAAATTAATAAAATTTCATATTAATTATAAAATTAAATATAAAATCTTACTGAAAATCAGGTTGACATCAATATAATATTAAAAATCTTAATAGATTCAGATAGAAATCGTAATTCAACGTGGCGTGGTGGCAATCATATGAGCAGTGGCAGTTGGCGAGATCGAGCACCACGCGGCAGTGGTGCACACATGCGACACAGCAGCAGTGGATATGGCGGATCATCAGGTGGTTGGCGTGGTGGTCGCGGCGGACAAAGCTTAACGCCGTCCCATCGTGGAAGTGATAGACGTGGCAGTTCAAATGACAGAAGATCATCAATCACTGACAGTCGCAGTCGATCAGGCGTATCGCGACAGGGAGGCGGATGGGGTCCAATGAAGTAATTAATCAATTTAATTACACTGCAATCTCAAGAAATTAAATACATTAGATAGAAAGAATAATTTCGATGTATTTTTTCCCATTTATAGCAGCAACTATCATAATTCTGGACATTCGTCGAGCGGATGGGGTAGCAGCGGTGGCAGTGGCGGTGGACAGTCTAGTGGTAGTTGGTCAAGTCAATCGCAGCAAGGAAGTTATGGTGGTGGTAATAGTTCGTCGGGTAGTTGGGGCCAACAACAAAATTGGGGCAATTGGAAGGAATATGGTCAATCGAATTACAATCAGAGTAATTATAATCAACAAGGCTATGGTAATGGGAATTGGGGTGGTTGGAACCAACAGTATTACAATCAGTATTGGGGCGGACATCAACAATCGTCCCAAAGTGGGCAATCTACTGGCAGCAGTGGGCAATCTGTAAGACAACGTTGAACTGTATCTATCAATGAAATTTTATTGCGAATTAAAATTGTTGCGATGAAATCCATGGAGTGTTTGGAATTGTTTTGCGTTTGTTTTTTTTTCTCTAATGTAGGCTATTACGTCGTCAGGCGTTAGTGCAACACCCACTGCATCGACAACTAGTACGTCATCAACATACAACAGTTATCCACAAGCAGGTTGGCAAGGATATACGCAATCTTATTATTCAGCTGACAGTTCCAACACCAGCACTCCACAACAAAAGTAGAAACAAAAAAAAATATAAACAAATAAACAAACAAACAAAAAATAAATAAATAAAAATTAATAAAGTAAGTATTTGTACTTGAGAAATTTATCATTACAGCCACACTGGATTTTTTATTATATATAAGTTGAAATCATTTTCATATTTTATATGATCGCATTTTCTGTGGACGTTATATAGGAATATATAAAATTTGTGGTATTATCATTTATGAAAAATGATGATGAAAGACAATTTGAATAAATCGACATTTTAACTTTTCATTTAATATATATTAAAATGTTCTGTTACGGCGATTATATTTTTCATTTTTTCTTTTTCTTCGTAATCTATGGATGAATTAGCCCAGAGATATTAAAGATAATTAACCATGATTAGGTATTTTCTATAGTCGAAATATATTTCAATATGAAAGAAAAAAAAAATAATTTTCATTAACGTGATAATCCAATGTTGTCACCGTTAGGATACAATGATTCTAAATAAAATCATTTTCATGTGGCAAGTAATGTAAATATGTACAGATTTCATCATTTAATTATGTCAAAAATGAATTACTATAATTTGTTTTACAGTGTATGACAAAGTATATTTGAAAAATGAAAGAAGAAAAAAAAACTGGTATGTCCTTTTATGCGTAAATTATTCATAAATATTGGTATCTTCTATTTTCTTCATATTCGGAATCAATCGTTTAAAACTAAAGTTATTATCAATGCGATCTATTTTCAAACTCACATTCCTCCCTTCAATAATTATATTTAATCACAAATGAAATTTATTTACATCAAATTGATAATATTATATAATATAAATGATTTTTATAGTCCCACAAATTGCATCCTTCATTTCTTTTCTTCATCCATTCAACTTTTCACATATTATGTCTGCTTAATTGAACAATTTCACTGTTTCCATACGAACAATAAACATTATTTTTCGCAAATAGTAGGACACTAAAACACAATTGAATAGTTTTTTTTTCTCCATTGACGTCTAAATAATTGAGTGAATCACAACAGCAACAGCAACTTGCCACAATGGCCAATTTGAAAAATTTAAGATAGATGAGCATATAAAACAAAGAGATAATGTTTCCTAGAGAATATATGTAATTTTCGAATATATTTTGCACAATGCAAATAAAGAATAAAAACCATTCGCCTACAATTATGTATTATAGCTACATAAATTATGTGTGTGAATGATTATAAAGTTTTACGAAGATTTAAATAATCCATTAGCCGTGGAAATGTTTCAGATAAATTAGATGGTTGGAATAAAAAATTTCTTATTCTCGTTTTGATTATTCTGTTTATAACACAATCAAATATTCGTCGTACTATCAAGTTTATTTTTATTTTTTTTTTTGCGACATTGTGTACAGCATGCGCGAGAGTAATGGTCCAAATAAAAAATGTGCTGACTGTTCCAAGTGTAGTAGCAAGCTTTGAGTATAGGTCCTTTAATTGGAATGACGAATTCCAATGCAGAAAAAAAATGATAAACGATGTTTCAAGGAAAACTCTCGCAAAGAATAATAGCAGTGACGAAAATTATTTAATCAAAGGTTTAGGAATTATTATTGAAATAGTATGTTTTAAAAGGTTAGGCATTTTTTAAAAATATCCTTATATTTGATAATTCATTGAGAAATTTGTGTAAAATTGAAATAATTACAATTTAGTTTCACTCCCCCAGACAAGTCGTTTTACACGTTGATTTTAATCGCGAGTACATTGAAAAATAATTCTATAAACTTATTTGTTAATAAAAATGTACAAATGCATTCATAAAAATAAAAAAAATATCTTATATAACGTTCTGGGAGTTTATTCATTAAAAGATTATCATTGGTTTTATAATTAAAATAATTAATGAAAGGGTAAGTAAAAAAAAAATTAATATTACATTTTCTTTTCTTTTAACGTATATTATTTATGTTCTCTAAAAAAGAATACAGTATCTTGTACAGTAATATATTACTAAATTATTAGTATGAAGCTGCCGGCGCAACAAACCAAATAAAGAAATTTTGTAAATTTTGCTTAACATAATATAATTGTTGTGTTCTTAAAAATGCGTATCTCACAAGAGATTCTAAAATTATCTAATGAATTCTGAACAATTAATTATTGCAAATTATTGTTTACTCTATAGATATTTTATTTGCATAAATTTTAAATTGAAAAAAATAAACAGTTAGAACCCAACATGTGTGACGAATTATATTTTTCAATTGTTGTATAATGTAACTAAATTCAAAAAAGTTTTCAAATGAAAAATTAAATTGATTGCATTGATATATGCGGTATGAAATGAAAAATCGATTGGTAATAACAAAAAATAATAACGAAATATTTCAAATTTTTGTACTCATAAATTGATTTTCAAAAAAATTTGGCGTTAAAATTTTTAACGTTACAAATAAATAATTTTTTAAAAATGTGTATATATATATATTTATGTATATATGTGATCTTTGCGCCAATAATTTAAAAAAGTAAATACATTTCCACGTCATGGTTAAATTAATAATAAGCGCTTAATAATGATAATAAAAAAAAATTTAGTACTTGAAAATTTTTTTTTAAATTGAAATAAAAAGTTATTGAATATAATTCTGGCAAATAGTGCAAATACATTCGGGTAAATTCTATATTCTGAGGTGTTTTCTTGAATGTAATGATATACATATACATATATATTTATATAAAGTAATAATAAATATTCAAGAGTTTAATATTTACAATGATGAATGAAATACAAGAGGAAAGTAATCATCAGCAGTTTTTGACTGCAAAAATAATAGTCAGAATATAATATTAATAATAATTATTATTAAGAATAATAATTTAAATACATTAGTAGTTTCTCTGTTATTTTTTTAAACCTACTTTACATTTACGTCCGATAACACCGGGTTTATGAAAAATATAATATTCCTTTTTGTGCAACAAAGCTCCAATCGCGCTTATAATGCGCCCACCTAATGTCACTTTTATAATTTGTACAATCAACTATTCTGAGCTTAACAACATTGGGTCCAATAAAAATTAAAAAAATTTACAATTTAACTCTGTACAAAGTCCAAAGTGTGACCCAAATTAACAGTAGGCAAACACGTGTTATTCACCCTTGCGATTGTATTTTTTTTTATTACGAAATATTTTTTTAATTTCATCGTATTACTTCATTCATAATGATTTTTGTTCTCCTAACTGAATATCGGAGTTTAGAATTTTTATCAAATATTAAATTTAACCAAAAAATAAAAGTTATTAAGTATATTTTTTTTTTTCTATATAAACGAGCAAACAAAAAAATACTACAAATATGATCAAGTATGCTATTTATTACCATACTTCGGTTGTGTATTTCATATATTAATGAATATGTATTGAAAAATTTGCAATGCGTAAGTATTGGTAAAATGATATGGCCACCCCCTCATTATACAATGATATTCAACTATTAATATAATCAATAGAAAGCCATAAGCTGAATGGACGGGATAGATTTATGGAAAAACTTGATGCAATAGTTTGTCTAGTTAACTAATAATCTATGAAAAGTATGTATAAATATATATATATAATAAAAAAAAAAAGAAAAAATATGTTTATTAATGCCATTGGCGTTTTGGAAAACGATATCTATGAAGGAATCTGTTTGATTTCTTGCTAAAAATTATTATTCACACGTTACTTACACACTAGTACTAGTGGTGCAATACTAAGGCAAACGTGTTATTTCGCTGTCACTGTTTACATCCACCGGGTCTTTTACGATTTCTTCGATTTCGTTCCAATAAAAATGATAAATCCAACGGGTCTTTTTTATTTGGCATTCTTTGAAGTAAATTCGTCAAGATACTATTCAGTCTCTTTCGCTGTTCTTCTCTCTAAAATTATTATCATAAATAAAAATAAAAATATATGAAAAATTTATTACAATTATTGTCAATTAAAATTATATTTAATATAAATTTTACCTGAGCCGGCGACACAATTGCCAGAGAACTATGATCAGTACACGATCTGTGATGATTTTTTCCAAGTGATTTTAATTGGTCTTTACCATTTATTTTAACATCATTTTGTTCACATTTATTATTTTGTTCATTATCTTGATGAACTAAGGCTTTTTTCTTCTCCTTCATTGCCTTGATTGCTTGAATACTCTCTAAACTATGGGGCTGTCAATATAAAATATATGATTATAACAATAGTTCAAATTATTTACGTACATATACAAATATTAATATAATAAATGAATAAGAAACTTACCAAATAAGTACGATAATGCTTAATACGCTGAGGAAATGTTTCAAATGCGTATGGTTTTGTACAAACATGATGACGTGCCCTTGCAACTTTAGTAAAAAGTCTTGCGGCACGATCAACTCGATATTCGCATACATAAATATGCTCAGGTGCAGCTCCAACGGGTCGACCTTTGCAATAAGTATGTGGATCCAATACCCAACAACGTTCAGCAACAAGATCACACGGTACAGCTTCATAAAGTGGCGCGCAAACAACTTCATTCTCATAAAATTTACGAGTTGGCTCATGATAAGTTTCATGTGGTCTTAAATAATGATGACCAAATACAAAACGTTCGCCTTCTAAATTTTTCCACAGTCTCTCAATCCTAAATATATCCATTTGTTCATAATCAAATTTCTGTATTGTCTTGTACGTATGCTTTTCAGGTGTATCACGTAATACATAAACAGTATCGCCTTGTCTTAATTGTAAATCACCGCGCATCAATGTCACATAATGCTTTTTGCCTTCTTCCTCTTCTTCACCTTCAAGAGGTATTTCAAAATCAACCGAGCGTGGTTGACATCTTTCGCACAAATAAGACTCTGCACTGGTATCAGCTTTAACACAATCGCAATGTTGCCATACTAAACATCGTTCGCATTGTATCATTAAACCTTCATCACGATGAAGACCACAAATGCATCGGATTACATCCTCTTCGCCGGCTGTCGAGCCTTGAGGTGGTAAAAATCTTTGAGCAGGTGGTACGCCCGTTGCCTCAGTAATTGCCTCAATAAAATTGGCTTTGCTCCCCAAATAAAGCTTACGTAATCTCGCTGCAGCTATTCCTATTTCCGATGTTCTACCGAAAAATTTAACATTGTTATCGAAAAGTTTAATCATATCCAGGTCGAATTGCTCCGCGGTCTTGTAGATTCCAGTTGCAATCCCCTGGTCAATTGTCGTTAAATCAATTGGGTCCTGTAATTTCTCATAATAATCCGGTAATTTTCTTTTGGACGGTAAAGTAATGAATGGTGTACATAGTAATTCGCAATTTTCATCGTTGGCTGTGGCAACAATGTTATAAAGATCTTTCAAAACTTTAGCTAATTTTGCTGTTTTATTTACTTCTGGATCGTCTTGTGCTTGAGCCAATCTTCGTGTTCTCACTGTTCTCGATGCATTATTAGTTAATGCGGTTAATTGTGAAAAGAAAACATCCGATTGTGTTTTTGATTCATTTGTATTTTTCTCTTTTGCTGCTGGAATAATTTTATCCTTATTTTTATTCGTTTGATTTTGTATTTGACGTGCTATTGGCGTTTTCATTCGTTTTATTTTCTCCAAATTTCTCAACAAAAAACAATGATGTTGTTGAGCAAAATGCCGCTGCTGTAATGACATTGGTTTAACCATTGGTGTATGAATTAAACTTGAATCACCGACTTTACGTGTTTTACACAGTCCCTTTGATGTTGATTGTACCACATTGGATTTGCGAATATTTTTTCGTGGTCGCCCGACGGATCTTCGTTCAGAATTATCGATTTGAGGTGATTGAGATGTCACAGGTGTTGCAAGTGGACGCGCAACACGTTGACTTTTGCCGCCAATAACACCACGACATTCAGTGCTACCACATCGACACTCTTGACCCTCTGACGGATTGAATAATGCAAAATTGTAATCGTACGTCAATTCTTCGCCTGGTTTAATATCTCTAGAAGCAAATAATGCCATTCGTGGTAATCCATTTACACTCCATTTTTGCATTTCGCAATTTGGTTCACATGAATGATTAACAAATCGTCCATCGCCGCCCATTCGATGACCATCAATTACTAAACCACCATCCAAATGAAGGCAATAATGATGAGTATCATTGGCATATCGTGTTGCCATTCGTGCTTTAAATTCTCTTTCAGATACTACTTCACCCACATACTCAAGTATAAAAACGCCAGACTTTATAAAGTCCCGTGTTCTAATACCCCAACCTTTATTCTCTGTCATATATCTCTGTAATCCTACTGTCCATTCGTGTCGTTGAATCTTTTGATTATCACATCGTTCACCACACGGACACATTTGCGATGTACATTCACTGAATACCATACGATTTATACAATCATCGCCACAACCACTGTCTGGTTTACATTCGCATGCTTGTGCCTCATACAATGTTGTTGGTTTAACGTCATAATATATATTGCTACGAATTTTTCGATAATTCCATGATGGCACTAAATCTCTTCCAGGTAATCGTGAATGTGTATGTAACCACCATAAATCGTAAGGCAATTGAAAGGGTATTTTTCGCTGTCGTAAAAACTTTCCGCAATGATAAGGTGGTGGTAATAAACCGTGTGGATGTTCAGAAGGATCATATGTGAGTTTATTTTTGCCTGGACCATCGGCATTAGGAATCTTACGGGGTTCATTTTCTTTATAGTAATCCGAAAATAATCCCGCTTGAAGATAACGTTTCTTCCATCTGGGTTGTTTCCGCCGTGAGTGAGATGATCCAGGTGGTTTACCAATTTCAGGCTCATCGCTTGCAATATCACTGCTCGGCACGGCATCGCTTTCAGTGTCGTAACCCGCATGTTTGAGTCTTTTAATACTTCTCAGTGTCACGTTACATGGACTTGTTGAACCTCTACGTCGTTTGTGATTATTATTAAGACAACCGGTCATATCAATTTTTCCATTAGACTGTGAATTTGCCCGTTCAAGTTTTTTCAGATTTTCCTCACTTAATTCAGCAATACGTTGACTTTGATTATAACGTTCTAATGATTCTTCAAGTGTTGCATTTTCATCATAAATACGTGAATCCTGAATTTTTTCGTATTTAACAGGACACAATTTGTCACAGGGCTTGGTACCGTCGCACTCAACTAAATCTTTACGTACTCGCAATTGTCCGGGATAAGATGAATCAATGACATCATCGGAAAAACTGTGACATGAAAAATCACGAAAATCTTTTAAATCTACTGGATCATCAAGCTTTGTTTCGTCACTGTCTCTACTCTGTGATGTGTCATCTACAATTGGTAGAATTCCATTTACGTCAGATTCAGATAATACAGATTTTTCCTCAATTTTTGAAATTTCCAAATCGTTTGTTGTCAATTCTACACGAGGAATCAACGTGAGTTGTTCCGTATCAATAACTTCGGGTATAATATTAATTTTCTTTTTTTTCTTACGCTTTAGAGTTGGAAATCCTGTACGATTAATTGCTTTTCGTCGTCGTACTTTTTTCTTTGCTATAATTAACGACGCCAATGGATTCACAGGATTTGGCACATTATTTGAAATTTCCTTTTTTTCTTTACCATCAACAATGGCATTTTTATCATCAGGATCTTTTGTCGTAACAATACTTGACTTTTCATTCTTATCAACTGAGGATTTTTTCATCTGGTCAATTTTTTCCGTCTGTTCAACTTTATCCATTTTCAACTGCTTATCAGATAATATTTTCTCAGTCTTACTGGACTTATCCGTATGACTTTTACCACTGCCCTTTTCACCAATAATTTTATCCATTTTATCGATATTACTTGTAGGAGTATGACTCTCAGCTGTAACCAATTTTGTAACAGTTACTCGAAGATCACGGACAATTTTTTTCTTTCGGCGCGGTTGATCCGATCGATTGAGCGGTTTATCTTCAGTATCTGAGCTCTCACTTCCAGCAGTTTCAAGCGCTGTATTTTCAGCGTCACGTAATCTCTTTTTTAAAGTCACATTGTCGACTTCTTTCGTATGAGAACTCTCAGGGCTACCGCTATATCTCTCAATTGCTGCCTCTATTGCTTCTTCAATATGGCTCTCCATTGAATTGGACTCGTTTGGATTTGTGTCAGTACAACTTGCATTTGAGCTTTGGGAACTATGTGGACTTGATAAATGATAATGCCGTTTTTTTAATGGAAGCCTCTGTTCATTGGGATTCGATGGGGCATTTGAATTCTGATTACTTTTTGAATCAGCATTTGATATTGCTTTATCTTTTTTCAATCGTCTCTTTAATTTTTGTTCATCACATGTATTTGTATCGCCACCTTTACGTTTTTTCGTTATTTTTTTCACACGAAATATATGTGGTAAATCCGTGTGATTAGTTGTTGTATTAATTTTACCTAAACTACAAAGTTTTGCAAATTCATCAATGAGCTTTTCAAGCTCCTCTATCACTGTTGGATCGACACGAATTGGTTCTTTAGGCGGAATAACCACCCGTCGTTTGTGCTTATGATGATGGTGATGATGATGATGATGGTGATGATGCTTATGATGACGATGACTCGTTAACGTTTGTATTGGCGCTTCATCACATTTATATACATCAATTTCAACATTTTCAGATTTTAAATCAACTGGAACAGATATGACTGTTTGAACATCCACTCCATTCGTTTCTGATATTTTTTTACTACTTTTATTTTCTTTTAATACTCTTCTGGGCGCCGGAAGTACTGGTTTTTTCGTTGTATTCTGTTTTTTATTTGTCGATGATATCTCAGAACGATTTTCTTTCGAGCTTTTTCTACCACTGGTAATTGTTTTTTCATCAATACTCAAGACATGCTCATTATTCGCCTTTTGTCTCGATGGTGATGTGCTACTTTTATTTGATTCTATTGATTTATCTTGCCGCGCTCTCTTACACAACTTTTCGCTATTACCTTTCATCTCCTTCGTTACTTTTCTAACACTAGATTTATTCAGGCACTTTTCCTCCGCTGTTGATTTTTTATTATTAAAGCAAGTTCTACGAGAAGTCTCAGATTCAACAGTCACATCATTTTTTGTACAACCAACTTTTCTATTTTTTAATCTTTGATTTCTCATTGTGTCTTCTTTATTTCTTGTTATTGTTGTTGTTGCAGCTGTTGTTGTTGTCGTCATCGTCGTCGTCGTTGTCGTTGTTGATGTTAATGATTTGGTTAATTTTGATGTTGATTTAGCTCGTTTACTCATGGATGTTTCGCTATTTGTAATGTCCACCGTTGGACTCTCGTTTCTCTCAATTTTATCAGTTTTGTCAGTTACTTCGGGTCGCAAACGTGGCCTACCAGGACCTCGCGGTTGAGCTGAAACCATTTTTGCCGGTCTACCGGGTTTTCGTTTTGGTGGATACAAAACTCGGTCGACATTCACGGCAGGTTTTGGTGGTACAATTTGTATTGGTGATTGCGACGATGCTGGTGGACTCGCGGGAGTTGTTGTTAAATGTAGTGGACTATTATCCACCGATTGAATTCCCGAATCCGGTGATACATTGGATGAACAAACGTATTCAGATTCAATTGGTTTTTTAGCTATTGTTTTACTTCGACGTTTTCGTGGTTCAGATAATAGTGCTGTTTTTTCAACAAATTGCTGTAATAATGTTGAACTATAAACCGGCATAGGGTTCTGATCGATATTTTCACTTGAATCTGAATCAGCGCTCAATGACATACGTTCAATGGCCTTTGACACCAGACGGCCACTCTCTGAATCTTCAAATCCATCGAATGGCGCGTCCTCTTGTTCTGGAAGTATTGCCGATAAATGTTCTTGATTTATTTCTTCAAGTGGTGGTTGTTGTTGCTGCTGTTGTTGTTGTGGTTGTTGTTGCTGTTGTTGTTGGGATTGTGATGATACTGGACGTGATGAATTAATTGGCGTTCGTCCTGTTGATGAATCCGAGTCATCAGTGGTGCAACCAGTTGTTTTCACATTACAAGATGTTTTTGTTTTACGTGCTAATATTTTTTTAGCTTTTTCGCATTTATCAATTTCCTCTTTTTTCTGTGCTTTCATACTGATTTTTAATTTAAGTGCACCCTGCTCAAAATTTGTTTCCCTAATGGAAAATGTTTGTTCACTGTGTTGAGAAGAACAATCAGAATTCGATGCAGAATCATCACATTCATCCTCACCACTGGTGTCATCATCTGATTCTGAATCAGAATACGAACAACTACCATCCGTTCCACCCGAGCTCTCTTCATCTGAATCTGAATCTTCTTCTGAATCAACAGAATCAGTTTCATTATGGCCAGTTGCTGGATCCCAACTGCCACCACCTTTTATCGCATCCATATCTACGGTTGAGGGCAATTCCCTTTCTGCCTCGCCATCGTTCTCGTCCCAATTCCAATTCTGGAGTTCTAACTCCGATGGATGATGAATAACAGCATTCCATCCCGAATCACCGGACATTTTTTTCCCACTTATCTGACATTCACAGTTCTCAAAGAGAATATCATTCCTCAATTGTCAAAGACTCATTGATTGAGTCTATCAATGTCAATATCTGTAAATAAAATTTCAACTGATAAAAATTGATTGATAACAAATACAATTATTTAATTATTGGACAGTGTAAGATTTGTCAAATTGTTTGTGGTAAAATTTGTACAATTGATACTGCGCAGTTAATGATATAGGGTTATGTACCTTGCATAATTCATAAATATGTTTCTCTTTCTAAGTCAATTTGATAATGAAGCGATAAGAATTCTGCATTAACGGTGGCTGGACAGCTGTTCCATTTGATGAGCAGATGTACCAGGTGCATCAAATGAATTGGCGCGAAAAAACAATGCAACCATTAATAATAATCTATTATTACAATTGACAATGGACAATGATATATATAAAAAACATTGATCAATTGAATGGTTGAATAAATGCTGGCACCAGTTGTAATTCAATACCTCACGCAACTTATAAACACAATTAGAAAGTTTTGATGTTTACGTATTCGTACGTGTGGTCACAAAATGGCGTTGTATGATTAAAGTGCGTTTATGATATGGCATTTAAATTTATAATTAAACAATATTGTGAGTCATTTTAGCGATTGTCTCTTTCATCGCTGATTCATAAATCACTTAATCATTTTTTCCGCATTTGCGGATCATCAATGTTACACGATAATTCACATATTTTCACCGAAATGTCGAACGCACATCGCGTGAATCGCGTCACACGTTCGTCGGTTAGTGTGCGTTACTATTACTGGTTTCTGGCGCCGCCGCTACATACATTATCATACATACATATGTATTTAATTTTATTGTGTGTATATATATAGATAAACATACGTGCATTATATATAAAAAATATCACCAACTCGGCCGATAAAAAGACTTCATTTAAATCAATGCGCGCCAAAATTTTCATCTATTCATATTATTAACAAATCGATATTTTTTATCAATGCAACATTTTATATTCATCAATTAATGTGAATTGATTAGAAATTAACCATATAATATCATTGTAAACGTAAACAATGGACTACGGACAAAGAATGCATTATAATCAGATTATATTGCTCGTAAGTTGGCATCAATGACGCCATTGTTACAGATGCTGTATTATTATATATATTCAATTGTGCGCAACACAACGATGATTAAATTTAAAGCCACTGCTTACAATTGCGCCACCAGCAACAAACTCAACCGTCATTAATAGCGGCTTAAGGCTCTACACACATCTCCATAAGAACGTAAAACGTAAGCATAAGTAAATCGACCAATGAGTGTTTGTCGAGCGTAAGTGGGGATAAAAATGAAGCACTGTGATTGACGGATTCTTGTGTAATAAGTCCTT